>VDFB02090309.1:0-14760 GCA_007258455.2 Sequoia sempervirens | reverse complement strand
TTGTAATAAGGTTGTGGTTGTTACACATAAGGTCCCCCTTTTCCAAAATTAGAAACATGTAAATTACTTGAAAGACCTAGACTCGGCTTTGGTAGCATTGGTAACACAAAGAAACTATCATTATAACACTCTAAGAAGTTCATAGACTCTTCAAGAGTCAAAAAATCATTGCCCTTACTATTAGAATATTAGAATAATAGTATAAAAAGTGTATCTTTACACCTATATGTAATAGGTTAGTGGTTAGACTATGAAATGTCCCACCCTAGTTTGAGTTTCAGCCTTGCGAATTTGTTCGATTAATTTTCAGTTTTATACATGGGAGATTTTTTCAAACACTTTCATTACATTGCCAATATCAGGGTAATATTCAAATAAAATGCAAATACAGATTTAGTAATCAAACTTCATCTTTTCAAACCTTCATATTTGGCTGTCATACGATTTTACAATGCAGAAGTCACACTACAGCCCTATGCAATTACAAATCTGGGCAATATTACGAGGTAAGGCTGCAAAGATTGATGTTGTAATGTCCCTGTTTAAGCTCGCCTTAGCATCTCGTTGGTTAGCCTATCATTTGACCCTCGTAGGCTAATACTGTTGGTTAGAGGGTCTTGTATGGCAGTTATCAAGTTGTTTTCTTCTCCGGAGTATGTTATTAATCAAGATTCGCCTTTGGGAATTGATCAGGACTCAGTTTTGACACACTTACTATTTATAGTAAGTGACCTGATTGTCAGAGTCCATTGTTACTATTTTTAGAAAGGCACCTAGATGCACAGTGGATGCAGTGTTTGACCTCCTGGTTTAGATGGATTGGCAAAATGATGATTATTGTGAAAGTTATAATATTTTAATTATTATTAAAGCTTAGCTTTAATAATAATTAATTATTTAAAAATGCATCATAATGTTATATTTTGACTTAATGTCAATGGGGCCATTTAATGACTTAAAAGTCAATTAATAAAGTGCATTAAAAGGGGCGCCCATTTAATGAGGTATTATAAAGTGCAACAAAAGCAACATTAATATATTTTTAATGAGTAAAAAGGCTTCTAGGGGGTCGAGCTTCTTCATGAAGCATATATAAAGCATCCAAAAAGAAAATCATGATTATTCTTGATCATTCTACACTTGTCAATTATGAGCTTTTGTTGTGAGAGAAGAGAAACCAGGGTTTCTGCATATTTTGGTCTTTGAGAACGTAGTCTCTCATGGATTCAAGCTTCTTGAGGGTGTGTAATATCATTTGAAGGTTGCTCTTACTGGTGGCTGCAAATCAGTTGTCACATTGAGCTTATTTGGGAAGTTCTTGCAAGGGATAGAAGGATTATCATTGTCAAATATGAAGATATCATTGCTGCTAGCATTTATTGAAGTTTTGTTCATTTGCTGGGCTCAATCTCATCAACTTCCAGGCCATACTGCACCTAGAGGTTGGCATTTGATCTTGAGGCTAAAACGCCTCTGCTATATGCTCATATTCACTGCTAATGGGGGTGGCCAGTCCATTGGTTTATAACAGCTGCAACTTTGTTGTGGAGAATGCACTTATCTCAGCTAGGTGTCTACATGAGGGCTTTGCCAGGCGGCTGATCACCACTTTCAGAATTGCATAATACCTTGGCTATGTCATTTCCGGGTATGATACTTTGTAGAAACTATTATTAAAGAAACTGAAATTGAACAGCTATTATAATTGCAAATATTATAGACAAATCTGCCCATTGTAATCTGTGCATTGCTTCAATAATAGCTTTCAGATTTGCTTTGGTTTGCATTATTTGCTTTTCCTTTAATTTCCTAGCATCTTATTTGCAAAAAACTCAAAAAATAAAGAAAACTTCAAAAACACAAAAAAAAATCAGACTGGCAGTTGCAAGGAAACTATCTTAGGGATAACAAGGGTTCTTACTCAGAATGAGCTACAGCAGTACCAAATTAATTCTTTCAACAACAGTCCAGCTTGCAGCAACATGTACAATTGATAAACCCTTATTAACTACTGGTGGAGCAGCAATGGTATTAAATGCAAATATAAATGATTTTCAGACCTGATATAAAGCATGCCAAGTCTGATAATGAGCTCGAACATGCTGATGATGAGTTTTCAGATATGCCACCAACCATGTGCCATGGTTCTCCAACACCCAGCACTCTCTCCACAAGCCAACACATCTTTCACAAACCCTACACAGCCTGTATGGGATCTGTACGGCCTGCACAGGAAGTATTTCCTAGTTCTGGAAGTTCACGTCCAGTTTTCCAACACTAGGGTTTTCAGATATGCCACCAACCATGTGCCATGGTTCTCCAACACCCAGCACTCTTTCCACAAGCCAACACATCTTTCACAAACCCTACGCAGCCTGTATGGGATCTGTACAGCCTGCACAGGAAGTATTTCCTAGTTCTGGGAAGTTCACGTCCCAGTCTGATTGGTATTTGCAGCCAACACTAGGGTTTTGGTAGCCTCAAGATCAAATACAAACAACCTCAAACTTGCAGATTTATGGCATCCCAAATGTATTATACAGTTCCCTTCAAACTGATATCAATTTCACCCTTACAGACTCTGTAGTTTTCTTAAACTCAGATTTCCAGATTAAATCTTCAAACCCTAGCTGTGAAGCTTTTCCTGTAATTTCTTTGGAGCACAAGCACAACCTGCAATGGAATTGTTTGCAAGCTAGCTTGAGAGATCTTTCACTCTTGTACCAAGCTATTCTTCCTGAGGGGTTTCGTCCTCAAAAAGTCTATGGCTTTCAACTAGCAAACCCTTGCTGAAGCTCTTCACGAATTTTCTCCAACACAAGAATGATATTCATGAATTAATAAAATGAACTCCAAAAAGCCCTTTCATACTTCACCTCAAATTCACTCTTAAATTTCATTTCATTCAATTTACTTCTAATTTCTTTTAATTTTGGTGCACCACTTAATAATATAAAGTATACTTTAAAAGTCACTTATATCTCCCTTTTAAAAAATGGCATTTTAACTTATATTGTAAAGTATACTTTAAAAATCACTTATATCCCCTTTCAATATTAAATCCTTTTAATTTATTAATAATGCATAAAGTTAAATTATTTAATTTAACTTTATTATTTGGCATTATTAATATTTAATACATAAGTCCAATATTAACCAATATAACTCTAGGATATAAATGCACCATCATGCCAAATATAGAAACTTTGCCAACTGACCATACTAGTGACTTACTATAAATAGTAAGTATGAGCAACACATCTGAGTGACTTATTAAAAATAGTGTGGGTCAAAGCGTCCAGAATGGCCTCCAGAAGGCACACCACAAATAAACCGGGACACTGAGTTGAAGAGTACTGAAATAAGAACCAAAGGGTCTACTGAAGAGCCATAGATCATCAATGATGGCAAATAAATCGCGTCAAAACTCGTAGATGATTAATGTAAAAATGTGCGGTTATTTTTTGCAAGTTTAAGCACCAAAACGAGTGATTATCAGCTGAAAAACGCATCCAAGAAAAACGCGATTAGGTTTTAGGTATAAAGCAGGAAAAAATGCAAATTTTTCCTTTATTTTTCATCCACGTAAAAGGTAGGAAGAGGTTAAGTGCAGAACGCACAACTAGGGCATGCGAGGTTATAGACTTATGGGGTTTTTTTGATATTTTTTATTCCAATTTCCGCCATTTATAAAACCGCGATTTTCTGCAACTCAATAATTAAACACGATTTTTTCCCCTTTTTCATTCCGCCATTTCTAAAATGTCCGATTTTTTGCAACTCATAAATATTAAACGGCATTTTTCCCTTTTGTTTTATACTTAGCAATTGATTTTATTTTACCTGGCAAGTATATTTTTTTTTAATACGGGATTTTTTTAATACTTGCCACTGCAATATAAAAATAATTCGCAATATGTTATTGTATTAGACTATATTTTAATTTTTCATTTTGTTATATTATTATATTTTGACAATATGTTATACGCCATTATTATTTTTTATACTTGCAAATTTGCAATACACGCAATTTTATATGAGTAATTTATAATTTTAATTTTTATATGAGTAATTTATAATTTTAATTTTTACCAATAATTTATAATTTTATGAGTAAGTTCTAATTTTAATTTTTAGGAGTAATTTATAATTTTATATGAGCAATTTCTAATTTTAATTTTTATACGAGTAATTTATAATTTTATATGCAATTTTTTATCCTTGTTGCAAAATATAATAATATTAATTATATTATTTTATATTTTATTTATTATCCAGTTTTGATCCAAATTTTGGTATATAGTTATAAATAATAAATATAAAATATAAAATAAGATATTTAAGTTGATATGTATTGAGAAGTTGAACTTATTTTTTTGGTCTATGATACATTGATGATTGATATGTATTAAGGTTTTAAACTCTAATTTTGATTTATATATGATGAAATTAGTAATATGTTCTAAAAATTGAAAAATTCAGTTTATGTGTGTTTTTTAAGAATATTTTAAAAAATTGTGTATTTTCAAATGTTCGATAAATTTGTCGAGTTATTGCCGAGTTTTTCCTCAAGTTTTTGCCAAGTCCCAAGTTTTTAAAATTTTTGGGTCTACCGAGTTATTGCCGAGTCCAAGTTTTTCAACTATGTCCTAAACAACCTGTTAGTCTATGGGGACTAGTTCGTAGACTAACCACTGCATCTGACCATTGCCTATTAGTTAGTGATCATTAATGAGGTTATTGTAATTACTGCCTATTTTTAGACTATAACAACTTTCTATTTTTAGTATATTATCAATAATATAATGCACTCGTCTCAACTTTAGATAGCATGCCAATTTCTCTCAATCTCATTTCTTTGGATTTTCCCAACATTGCTATTAGTGCCAAATTGTGTTGAAGCCTCATCAGTTGATTACAACACCAAGCATATGGAGTTTAAAGGACGTCAGGAAGAGAGGAGGTCAAAAGGTGCAAAGCAAAGTAGAGTTAAATCTATGGGAAAATTGTGGAGAGCAATTGTGGATTCATGAGGAAGGATCAAAGCATAATTTTCAGGAATTGCAACATAATTTTCTAAGGTAAGAGGATGCAATCTCTAGGGCAAGGGAAGCCATGGAAAATCAAGTTGTGGGAATTGTAGAGTGTTTGGGAAACAACTTACAATCATAGCACAAAAAACAGACTTGGTTGCACATTTTTCTACTTTATTTGCAATCACAAATGCCTTAGCATGTAGGATGGTGCAATCCCAAAGGTCACAAAAAGAACATTTGAAAAATCATGGGCTGCATTTTTCTTTCTAGAAATAGATCAAACACATGAAAATCACTAGTGTTTTCCTAATATTGTGAGGCACACAAGTGTCATGGAAAAATAGCAAAAAGATTATTGTTGAAAGCAAGTTGCAACTAGGGCCCACAAGCAATGTGAGTATTTTGCTTTTTCATTTTGAAACTCCTTGTAGAGTTTGCATCCAAATTTTCATTTAATTTTTTTAAGTTCAAAATTTTCAAAAAGGGTTTATATGAATTTTATAAAACTCTAAACTTTATCTAAGTCGATTAAAAGTCAAGTGATTTTTTAGCTTAAATAGATTTGCAAAAGGATTAGAGCTTCAAGATAGTTTATTTTTTGGGGTTGCTAGGTAAATGGTCAATATTCAAAATTTAATCTTGTTGGAGGCACAAAATTGACTAGGAAAAATATCATATGGAGTCACAAAATACTCACTATCACTGAGTATCAAATGTGTGATAGAATACTATTATGCACTGAATCTAGGCCAGCTATGTAAGAAGCCTGGTTCTACTTCACACAATCAAGAGATACTGAAACTGAAATCTCAACAATCAGATCTATAGATTTAACATCAGCAAGTGTTTTGTAATGTCCCTTTTTTTCATAAGCGTCAGAGTTTAGAGGATTTAGCCTATTCCTAACCCTCGTAGGCTAATGGGCATGGTTAGAGGGTCCTCTTGGTAATTACCCAGGCATTGGTTGGCTCACCGGACGCATTGGATAGTCATTTCTCATGATATTTTGGATGTTGGATGACATAACGTGTTTGAAAACATAATGTTGGATAACATATTGTTGGCAAACATCATGTGTTTGCAAATAGATTGTCGGAAAACATATTGTGTTTGATATCATATTAATGAATTATATTTTTATAAAATGCAAGTTGTAATATGATAATATAATCTTCTAGAAGGCCGACTTATGGAAAGTTCTAGATGGGCTGACCTCTTGAGGGAAAAGTATAATTAGATGTTGTGGGCTCATTTCTCATCATCCAGGAATTGTTATTTGAATTGATTAAGTTTATTGTGGAGCCTAGGGTTCCTACAGTTTCTACATTCGATCATTGAGACAGAAAGCTCTCTTTGATTGGCATAACTGAGGTGGTGAAATATTCCTCCGAAGGGTTGCAGCTGAGAGGAAGATACTTCAATCTTCCATTTGTGCTTCATTGCAAATTTTGTGGCCTTTGGCCAAATTTGGAAAAGGAAATTACAAATCAGCTTATCGAAGCAAATTTGAGTAATTCGATTGAAGCAATATATTCAGTTTTGAGGAGATACTTCAGTTCTTTGGAGAAGGACGAGTTGGCAGTTGAAAGAATCGACTTGAAGAAGATAGTGCAGAATATTCGCAGCATTAGCAATCCATATTTGTATTCATCTGTGGATTCTCTTGGCCTTCGTGTGGTGAAGACAATTCGTGGGAATTATCAGGTTGTTTGCTGCCATCGACCTCCATGCCTGACTTCAGATTTATGCATGCCGCGGTCTCATGTTGCATTGAACCGAGTTGAGTATTGGAGCGCTTCATTTGTGGAAGCTAGGCACTGCTGTTAGAAGTCGTGGTGAGTGAAGGGAGGCTGCCACAAATAATTTTCTGAAAGTTGCAGTCCAGGACAGGGGCGGCTCATTGAGGTGGTCAAGTCTTCATCAAAAAGGGGTCTCTTTGGCTGCTAAATACTCTTATAAGCTGCCAACACTCCAGCGACCTGTGTCAGCACTAATTTCCAGGTTCAATCATCATTTGGTACTTGTTGCATAGCTGTCATACATTTAGATTGCAGTCATATAAAGGTAGATTGTAGTTGCATATCATTTGGATCTTGTAAGCTGAGAGTCTTGGCCAAATATTGTAAGTAACTTGTACTCAGCTTTGCATCAATTAATAAAGGGGATATAAGGTTGCATGGCATGTGTTTGTCTAAATGCCTATCAGCTGTAAGTGCTCAGCTACAAATAATGTTCACATGACAAGTGTTTGCTAAAATACGTATATGCTGTAGATGAATATTTCAGTCCTTGAATGTGTTGTACCCAAAATAATGTTTTTGGCATTTGTATAAATTGAGCTAAATCTTGTTAAAATGTCGTTAAAAGTCTGTTTTAGGTCAAACCAAACGTAGGGTCTTTGTGGGTTTCTGTCAAGGAACACGTGCAAAATTCTAAAAATTTGAAAATCAAGGTTTTACGCCCCTATTTTCAGGGAAACCCCCGAAAATAGGACCTTCCCAGAAATGATTGAAAATATTTTGATAGGATTAAAAGGCTTCACAATCACATTGGTCAAGTCAGAATCATCAAAAGACACGTTTTACTCTGGTGGGTCTATTTCTATTTTTCAGGAACAAAGTTAGGAGCTCCACAGCCATTAATGGCAGATTGGCCAGTACCAGGGTGCTGAAAGCTAAGCTTCAAAAGCTTCAACGACGCAACCATGGCAAAAAAGATCTAAAATGATGTTGTTTGATGAAGGAGATTCCTGAAACCCAAAAAGGTCAAAATTTGACCAACTCTGGAAACGTTACGAAGGAGAGACAAGTTCGCAATGTTGAAAAGAGCCTTTTTCAAGCAGGGGCGCCCATGATCTTTAAAGGTCAAATGCAGTCTGTTGAATCATCCAAGGCAGCCATCCTCAGCGTTTGCTTGCTGGCTCGACAACGAAACAAACAGCTAGATCATCTGATGAGTTGACCATAAGCAGTTACTGATGAAGCAAAAAGAGGCAGTTGACGAAATGTTAAGAAACAGCTGTCGAAGGTGAATTTCAAAGAAAAACAGCCTTTTCAAAAGAAAGGCGCCCTTCTTTTTGGACCTATAGATGCTGACAAATGACCAAAGGCTTCCCACGACAATCTTCTGATAGAGATAGATCTCAAAGAACGAATCGCAGCGGTGCATCTCCCACGGTATAGCCAACAAATATTTAGTATCAAAGTAGGAAACTTTTTAGATGAAAATAAACTTGCTAAAGGACAAAAGTGCCCTTTTCAATGAGGGGTGCCCTTGAATAAAGGAACCCTAAAATGACTTCCAAGTTTTCCGACTTCAATCACCTTTGGCGAAATGGAGCTGGCTACCTGGCGAGATATCAAGCAAAATCATCCGATTCTCCGATCAACGAGAAATCTAGATCAAAGCATGAGAGGTCATTTCAAAAGGCTGAAGAACAAAGATTGAAAATTCACTAAGGCACAAGCAAAGCATCCTCTTGAAAAGGCTACCATTTCTTTTGAAGCCCTAAACTCAATTTTTTACCATCATGTCTCCCAGGCACTTCTCTCCAGGTTAGATCCAGCTCAACGATGAATGTGTCGGCAACAGCTTAGGATCAATAGATCAGGCAAGATTCAAGATCGAACTGAGGTCATTCAAGAGAGAAAATAATAGAAAAAACTTGCAAA
This sequence comes from Sequoia sempervirens, assembly GCA_007258455.2. NCBI lineage: Eukaryota > Viridiplantae > Streptophyta > Pinopsida > Cupressales > Cupressaceae > Sequoia > Sequoia sempervirens. The sequence goes on along the minus strand of VDFB02090309.1, from coordinate 6,053 downwards.
AATCAAAAGGGACGCCTAGAAGAAGTAAAAGGTCAAGTTGTTGACTAAAGTCAAGATATTTTGAGTTAAACTTGGCTAAAACACTCCACAATAAGTGGAAATCACCTTTTTGAACTTCAGATCAAGCCAAAACCACTTTTGATCATGAGTTAGGTCCCCAAACTTATGGATCTAAGGCTTGAGTCTATATAATCAAGGTGAAGGCATCCTACTTCATTATTTCATTGCAGGTTAAGGATCAAGAACAACCAGAAGCTCTCAAGGACGCCATTGATAGATTTGGACAAGGTTTTCATCCGTTCTTCAATATTTCTTGCAGATTTGAAGCATAAGAAGATTGCTAATTTGAGGTTGGATTCAGAGACAAATTTTCTCAGGGAGTCAGATAAAAACTTCCAATCCATCTTCTATCTACTTCCTCTCTTCTTGTCTTAGGTTTTCTTGGATTTTACAGAAAAAGCAACAGGCTACATCAGATCAAATCAATTGGGTAGATTCAACATAATTTTCCAGTGAAACCCATCTCGTCAGATTTTCCAAAATCAACAAACTTGCTGCCCCTATTTTTGGGGGTTTTCCTAAAGTTTCGTAATCAAAATTTCGAGGAACTAGCTTGTTCAAAGATTGAAAACACGGTAAACCCATGTCCTGACTTTTTCCTGAAAATACTTCTCCAAGTAAGGTGCCATTATTTTCAAGGGTTTCCGAAAATTATCAGAACAAAGTCAAGTTTACAGTCAATCTTTAAGTTTTTCAAGATGCAATACTCTTAGGTACAATACGGGACCAAGACGGCCCTATTCCATGATTACTTGAAAACAGTTGACACAAACTTACATCAGGTAAATCCAGTGGTTGATTTGGAGCAGCTGGAGGGCATGAATCAGATCACATTGCAGAATATTGGAGAATTCGGGTTGCTACAGGCCGCATCCATCCCCATCACATTACAAAGCGTGGAGCTTGTAATCGCTTGTGTTAAGCATTACAATCCTACCACTAGAGAAATCAGAGCAGTGGATGGGAGAATTGTTTGCAGTCTAAAGCCTCAGGATATCGAAACGTGCTTTGATATTCTATCATGTCCTAACAGCAAAGTCATATCAGTGACGAAATGCGAGAAGGCATTTCGAGACGGCCAAAGACAAATGTCAAAGGGTAATAGCTAAAAAATGGCTAAAAGTGACAAAGGAAAGCTTGCCTAAGTTGGTGGGATGAGGAGAATGTAAAGACGAGTACGCAGTGTTAATCACTCTACTCAGCAGAATCACTGGAGAAGAAGATGGCAATCAATTTCAGTCATGGATGTATTATGTCATCGCTAAAATCATTGGCGTATGGTACCATGACCGGCTACTCCGATTAGTGATACACTCCGGCATCAACAACAACGAAGCCCATAGGTTCCATTACGTGCTCTACCTAGTATAATTTGATTGCCTTCCAAGGTGATTTCAGGATATTGAACAATGTGGGAACCTTAGGTGTGCAGAAGGTTCATGAGCATTTTACATGTCTTGAGTTTACTCAAGCGGAGCGACACTTCAAAAGAACGAGTGATCACTTCATTATGCACACCGTACGTGAGCCAGACTATGAGATGCATGTGCGTATTTCACAGGCAGCCAGAGAGGCAATGGCGGATTGGTTCATCCAATTCCCTACATTCTCCTACATACGCGTGTATGGCTACATTGGTCACCCCGCCATGCTACCAAGATACCCTTCAGATAGGGTAGTCTTCATGGAATTCCTGAGACAGTTGTCCGAAGTCCACGTCTACTTGCGCTTGAAGAAGAAGACGGCTGTAAACTTTCCCATTGGAATGGGACTCTATAGATGTAGGTTCGTGACAGATGCTAAGATGATGAGTTAGGAAACGGTGAGGCTTAATCTCAAGTACCTCATTGAGAGAAGGTCCTATGATCCCAGAGGGCTCTATGCAGCGCATCTCGAGCAACACTCGTCACATAAGTCTTCTATGGAAGATTATTGGGTAAATTGTCAAGACGAGTATGAAGTGCGAAGAAGGACTACAACAGGTTCAAGCTCCCGCAAATTGCTGATTTTATGTCAGCAGACATTAAGGGCCTATCCGACGATGAAGGGGAAGTCACTCTCCCCTCATTCTTCGCAGATTCAGTTGACTCCCAACCACTCCCAAGAGTGGATTGGTATGCCAAGGAAAACACGCCTTGTCATGTCCCCATCCTAGTCGCTGATACCGTGACGAGGTTAGTCTATCATTTGATCCCTCGTATTGACAGATGCTCCGTGAGGATCCATTTTGGCAGCTTGCTCGCTGGTTAGCTGCCTGCACTGTGCAAAGCAGGTCAGTTGGGCCTTCGTAGAATCTTCCAGAGAGCTTTTTCAGAGAACTTTCTATTTTTATAAAGTTAGGTCAGACGGAAGCTGCTATTTCGGGCAGGGCACCTGGTGCAGTTATTCAGCTCAGATTCGACCCCGTTCAGTAGTTGATTGATTTGACGGAGAAATAAGGAGTAATTACTGAGTTATTAAATATTTAATAATTTGACTTTATAATAAAGTCACTTTATTGAAAATATTAAAATATTTAATTATTTGGCTAAGTTATAAAGTATTTAATTATACTTTATATTATATTATTAAAATGTGACTTAATGAGTATTTAATGCTCATTAAATATGGACGCCAATAATTAAATCAATTCTCCTAAGTCCAAAGTGAAAATTAAATCATTTATTTAAATGATTATTTTAATGGAGAATTAGGTCGAACTTTTCAATGGAGAATATATTGTTCTTCCCAAGGCAAAATCGAACTATCATGTTTATTATTCAATTTTGTCTTCTGAGCATCTGAGCTTTGGAGTTTGCAAACCCTAGGGTTTCTGGCAGACGATCGTTTCTGGAGAACGTAACCTCTTCAGAGATCAGGCAGTTTGAGGCTGTGAAATACCAGCTGAAGTTGCACTTGGTGATTTTATCCAGAAGTCACAGACTGAGCTTAACCAGTTATTTATTCAGAGATTTACAGAGAATATCATCTAGCAGTTAAGGCGAATTCTTCAGAGATCATTCATTTGAGATTTGGCACATATTTCCAAAAGCCGTACATCATTTATTACTGCTGCAGACCAGGCCGTACCAGTCAGCAAAAGAGCCGTACTTTTCATTGCATCTGGAAAATCGTCTTCTTCTTTCACAGTCTGGAGTTTGCATTTGAGGCGATTTGGATACCAGAGGAGTTCGCATCTTTCTGAGAGCCTGGAGAAACATTCATAAATTCTGGCCGTACTTTCTCATATCTGCTGCAGCCGCCACTTCAATAAATACCAGGTTTTTTAAATAATTTTACCAGTATTGCTTTCTGTGTTCAGTTTCTGCCTCTGTAAAAGCTCAAACAATATAATATAATGAAGCGCCTTGTTTCCTGAGCTAGATTTGAGATATCTCAATGCATTTATGATTTTGTTTGAATTTTTTATCATTTTCTAGAGAAATCGCAAATTTTACTTTTGCCTGTTAAAACCTTCAAAATCACAAAAAAACCAAAAATTGCAAAAACCAAACAAAAACAATTAGGGTTACAGTTTTGAGAACCACCAGGGTTCTGGTTACATCGCCATAGAGGAAAGAACGAAAGTATAGTGATTAGAAATAGCCAACTCTATCTCGACAAAGAAGAAATCAAGGAAGGTGATACTCTCATTACACAGAGCCACCATGTGGTCGGGCCTTCATCACCTTCCACTTCAAGAAGAAAGCCTAGACAGAAGCAATGGTGCAATCCTCCCCAAGGGATAAGGATGTCGAAGCCTACAAAGCCTAGAACACAAAGGACACCTATGGAGAAAGCCACACATGGTCCTAAGATAGTCATGGGTATTGCTGCCCCAGAGCAAAGAATAGCAACTGCTACTCTTGAACTAGAAGAAGTTGTTGCTGAGGAGCCAACAATAATAGTTGTTGAAGAACCAGTAGCAGAACCAGCAGCAATAGTTGTTGAAGAACTAGCAACAGATGAAGCAGCAGCAGAAACGATGCTTGTTATGGAAACAAAGCCGCCAATATCAACACCATCAGAACTGTCACAAGTCCTCATTGACTTGGATTCGCCACCGAGAGACATTGCTCCAGCACAGTCTCACACATCGGGCATTCAAGGGCCTCTTATTCCTCCTAGTGAAGATCGTCGAGATTCCATTTGGCTTGAAGGCTTCCTAGGGAGAAAGAGGGAAAAACCCTCCTATGAACTTGACTTCACCGAATTCGACCACGTCCCACAAGACATGCTAGCGAAGAGGTTGAAGAAGCAAGTTCACATAGAAAGGAATGCAGAGTGTGAAATTATCATAGACTACTACCCCACCAGTAGAGAAAAGCATACACGAGGTACAAGTAGAAGACTACACCTTGTCTAAACTTAACCTCAGGAAGACTACACGACCAGTGGAGGCAGACCTTCACAGAATAGCTTCGGTGAGCGCACAAGAAAGAATGGCCAAGGATGGAAAAGAAAAAGCAGCATTAAAGTCTGAAAATCAGCAACTGAGGTCGTACATAACCAGCTTGATGCATGGCACCCCAAACGTCTCAGCCTTACCAGAAGGATTATTAGATGTCCCCGCAGAACTAAATCATCGACAATTGATAACATATGGCAAACACTTGAGAGACAAAGTGGAAGAGTTTGTTCTCAAGGGAAGATGTATACTAGCAAATCTATACCAATTACAAGATAGAGCACATGGACTTCGTGCAGAGATCCAACAATCAGAACAAAGAATTGCGGAGAAAAGGCTAGAAGACGAGAGCACAATTGCAGACTTGCAATTTGCGTATCAATCAGTCTACTCCGAGGAAAACAAGCAACATCTCTTTGCTTGGAAGGAATAGTTGGCGTACAAGGTGAAAGCCTATGACGCCCATTCAATAGAGTTGATTGACTACAAACGGGTGGTCACTACTATTATCAACTTCGCAAGAATGTTGGTGATATCATTTCCCTTGCATGGAATATCAGCGCGAGGGAGGTGAATATGTCGAGATGGTCACTGTACAGAATCAGTTCAGAGACGTCATCCACAGTACCTTTCTTGATAATCCAGATGGTTGCAAGCTGGCTAAGGTAGCAGCTTTATCAACCAAGTTCGAAGAGGCAGCATCTCAATGTATAGACTTCGGGAATCAACTCACGACGGGTGAGGTAATGTTGCGACGCCACGTCATCATTCTACAAAGCATTAACTCCCCAGAGGCTAATGAAGTAAATGAATGGATAGAGACACTGCTGATTAATGGTGAGTTGTAAAGGCACCAAAGAAGGACGTCCTACACCCTCCAAGTAGCATTTATGATACTTGAGTTTGACTTGATGCTTCTTTCCAAGTCAACTCAAGATAACATTAAATGTAATTGGAGTTAACTTGATGCCCCTTTCCAAGTTAACTTCATATCCCTTAAATCATGCATTGTCAGATCCCACTGATTAAGGATGTTTAATCGCCTTCCATTATTTGTGGATCTTAGATCTCCACTAAATATGGATGTCTATTTTGGAGGGATACTTACATTAAAGTTCACCTTTAGTTTACTTTCAATCAACTGAAGTAGCTTCCAGTTGACTCCTTGTTTACTTCCAGTCAACTTAAGTAGTTTTTCAGTTGACTCTTTGTTTGCTTTCAGTTAACTAAAGTAGTTTTCCAGTTAACTGCTTGTTCTTCCTTTTTAGAAATAAATCTTGCTAATTGATTGGCAAGAACTCATTGTTAACTCAAGGAGATTTTGGGGTTGCCCACTCCTTTGAGTTCTATAAATAAGAGCCTTGGGCTCATTGTTTGTTCAACTTTTACTTGCTATGCAAAATTGTTGCGCCATTGTTGCCAATAGCTTTGAAAGCGAATATTTGTTCACTATTGGATGAGAGTTCATTGGTTGATCATAATTGTGCATGATTTCGTGCCTTTGCTGTCCCAATCTTTGTAATTCGTTCAAAAAGCTTGAAGAAGAATATCGTATACTTTGCATTTTGATCTACCTATTTGAGTTATTTCCCATCGCCTCAGACTA
>VDFB02090308.1:0-20961 GCA_007258455.2 Sequoia sempervirens | reverse complement strand
AATTTAAGTACTACTGCATTAAAATTTCAAATTTTCACCAAATAGAATTATTTTTCAAACAAACCTAGTAGTTTAGAAACTACAGTCAATTTTCTACAGATTCTATTCTTACATATTTTTGAAATAATATAGATAACTTATTCAAATTTTTATGTCAAGTTTCCTAACTCTGATTTTTCTAAATTTTTCGCTACTTAAGGTCCTATTTTTTCCATGATGATCCTGCACATACCCGAACAATAACCAAAACCACAAGTTTCTATCAATTTAGGATGCACTAATGTTAATATTGGCTTAGAAGAATCTTTTGTAAGAGTGTTGATATTAATTGAAGGCTTGTTCATTTCTTTCGAGGGACAATATCCAAGACCATTAGTCATTTCTTGTGTGTTAGGCTCTATAGGGACATAGATACCTTGTTCTCTATAGCACCACATCCTTTTCCACTATATCCAAGTTGTTTCATAAGCTCATAACCTTTTCCACAAATCCTTTTCATTTCTTTTGGATTTGGTGGTTGCTCATAATCAACTTCATCAAAGTTTGTTGCGCAATTTTCTTTTTCTTCTAAAGTGTTTGAAGTGGATGCTCTCAAATTTTATGTTGACATTACTGCTTTTTAATGAGTTTTTGTTATGATCTTCGGTTTCCCATCAAATATAGGTGTGAAATCTGAGGAACCCCAATAATCTTCCAATAAATTTGTAACTTCTTCAAAATGCTTTTGGGTGATCCCACAAAACTGGTTTACAATTCTGTTGATGAAGGAAAATTGGAAAAATGTTCCCATGAAGAAAATTTCAGGTTTTGGGGGGTTCGCATGAAGGGGGTTCCACTCTAACTAAAAAGGGGTTTGCTCGAACGCCCCTTCGAGCGAACTATTTAATGATGGGACCCTCATTTTGCATGTTTTCCAAAACGGAAACAAAGAGAATTTTTAAAAAAATGGGGATTCACTCGAACCCCCCTTTGTTTGAAAGGTCAAGAGGGGTTCACTCAAAGGAGGGTTCGAGCGAAACCCCCTTTTTTTCCCTTCTCCCCTTCTTGCACTAGATTTTTGTATAAAATTCCTTTCAAAGCTCAGGTTGAGGATGAAAATGGAGAAAACTTCACAAACCCAACCTGATGATGGTATTCCTTAGAACGAGCTATCCATCAAATATAATTTGAATATATTTTGGTTTTATTATGTATTTTTTTAGTTTAATTAAACATAGGTTTTTCACCGAAAATCAAGCTCTATGTTCTACACATGTGGAAAAATAGTAGATTATAAAAAAAAATGAAAAATATGTTCAGGGTAGGTATTGATGTCCTTGATCTAGTTAACAAAAAAAAAATTGATACATAGAAAAAAAGTTATGTTGTTTACGATTCATCTATGTCTGAATTGTAATTGGTTTGACATTAAAACTTGATTAAGAAAAAATATTCAATAAATCACTATGAAACCAAATGGACTTGGTAGATATCATAGTTACAAAGCTAAATTAAAAAAAATAGAATTTTATCCTTCATAGAACAAAAGTTATGTTGTTTACGATGATCATCACTCCTTAAAAATGGTGTTTACTGATAAAAACTAGTTTTTGAAAGGAGATGGAAAAAGAAATGCAATCTGATTCAAAATAAATAAATTAAAAAGATATTTAGAATCTACAAACAAAATATCACAAATCACTAGTTCACATCATCTTCAAATTCCTCATGGTTTAGCAATAATAGGTGCTCGAAAGTGAAGATTTAGTTAAAAAAAATCAGTTCAATGTCTAATTTGGCCAAAAATTGTAAACCAATATTGTGGAATCACTTTTTTCTTTGTCTTTTTATTTCACTTGTTCCACGTGTACATTTGGTGTCAATGTTTTTAAAGTATTTTCCTTGTTTTTCTCAATGAGTAAACTATCTGATCTAGGGTTAGCTTTGATTGTATACACTTTGTTAATGTAGACTTACTTCATTATACAATGAAGAGTTGAAGGCACTACTTGCATTTCATGAATCCATGGTCTACCTAAAAGAAGTTATATGAAATTTCATGAGGCATAACATGGATAAGGGTTTGTAATGTGGCCTTTCCAACTATAATAGGAAATGTTATCACACCAAGCAGTTGTTCTCCTACATTGTAAAATTCCTTAATAGATAAAGAGTCAGGTTTAATTCTTGATTTATCCATGCTAAGCCTATCCAAAAGGGTTACCCTACACACATTAAGAATTGATCCATTATCAACAAGGGTTCTCTTTATCCCTATTCTATTATAGATAGCTATTATTATGAAAGGTTCATTTTGTTTTTACACTTCCAAAGGAGGTAGCTCACTTTGGTGGAAAACAATATTTGCATTCATTCTGTGAATCATTACTGCTATGCCATTTAGTTGCACATTAGAAGGGATAGGTACTTGTTGTAAAGAACTTTGAATCATGTTATGATAATGAGGGGAGGCTTGAATAAGGTCCCATAAGGATATCTTACCAGGAGTATTCTTAAGTTGTTCAACAAGGTTATACTTCTTTCCATTATGTAAAGGAAAGTGAGGGGCACTAGGAAAGATAGGGTTAGGTAATGGGAGGAATGTTGGAGGTGTTTTTCTTGGTTACAGATTGTTTCTAGTGTTATATGTATGAGCAACAGTATTATAATTTGCTTACTGTGAAACATTATGCTTAGGTGGTTTGAGGATAAGGACGGGTTTGTTTTGAGTTTTTGGTTTGTGTGAAGGTGGGTAAAGTATAAGTTGAGGTTGAATAATATTAACTTCCCTTAGTGAAGGAGAGTCTAATGTCAGGGTATGTGCAGGATCATCATGGAAAAAACAGACCCTTAAGTGGCAAAAAATTCAGAAAAATTAGAGTTAGGCAACTTGATGTAAAAATTTGAATAAGTTATCTATATTATTTCAAAAATATTTAACAATATAATTTGTAGAAAATTGAATGTAGTTTCTAAACTACTAGGTTTATTTTTAAAAAAATAAAATCTATTTGGTGAAATTTTGAAATTTCAATGCAGTAGTACATAAATTTCAGGGAAAAAATAAGAAGTAGGTATCTGTCTGACCACCCTAACCACAATAAAATGATAGTATTTTTTTATAAGATATTAGATATAAGTAGAGGACTCATATCCTGATGTGATGCATATTTTTTTGTAATTTTTTTCCAAGTAAATAATTAATTATGATTTTTTTATTACAAATTTTAAAAAATATAAAAACTCATATGTCTAACCACCTTAACTTGGTCAAAAATCCATGAAATTCATTTTTTTTTTTAATCCTCTAGTATAAGAAGCATAGAATGTGATGGAAGTTTCAGATTCAAAAAATGTGATACCGTTTGAAAGCTATATATATTTTTCAATCAGCCTATCAATCAGGACTTTAGTCGTAATTCAAATAGAAAATGAACAATAATTATTTATTAAATTCAAAGTAAAGCATAATTTATATTGGTGGAAAGATGAGAATATCTTTTAAAAACCCTTTTTGTTTCATTAATTTTGGGTTAAAAAAAAGTCGTCAGCCACATACCCTACAAATACCCATCATATCGCCACTTTTTCGCCTATCATGATCCTACACATACCCATCACTTCATCATCTTCATCTAAGGAGGCCTCATTACTAGTGTTCGAAAGACATGTGTCAATAATTTAATTTTCCTCCACCATTATATCTTCCCTAGTAGGATATTTTTTAGGAGAGCTACAAACTAGATTTTCATGACATTCAATGTTTGGTTTTTCTAATTTAATAGCTTCATCTCAAGTAAGGGAGTTATCAATGGTTGGATTGTCCTATTCATCAGTGATGGTTTTCTCTTGTTCAATAATTTTTTTCCTAGGGGAAGAGAGACAAATATGACTCTCATAACTCTCATTGGTTTGATCTTCTAACACCAAAATATCTTCATCACAAATAGGAGAGATATTAGGATAAGACTATATTTGATTGTCATGATTTTCCACTATTGTATTATCTTTCACTAAAGCATTCTCATAGGTGGGAGGGATGAAATTTTTCATAGCATGCTTAGAAAGGTAAGATACTAACATTTCTTGACCAAAAATGAAAAGTACTTCTAACCATTTTATGTGATGCTTGAAGAATGTAAACAATGTATACCCAAAGATGAAAAGTACTTTTGTCCAATTTATGCAAAGCTCCAAAAATGTAAACAATGTGTATCCAAAAATTAAAAGCACTTTTATCAAACTTATGCAAAACTTAATGAATGTAAAAATTGTGTATGAAAAAGTGAAAAGTACTTTATCCATATTATGCAAAGTTTCAAAAATGTGAACATTTTCAGATCTTATGATTTTTGCTACTGAAATGATTTAGGAAGAATTCAAAAATGACTACCCTAAATTGATGTTTTTGACCTAGATGCATAAACTAGAAGATCCTGAAACTTTCCAGACTGATACTATAGGTTACCATCAAGCTTAGGAAGTATAGAAACAAGGTTTTTAATGTTGTAAAATGTTGACTAAGACTTGATATGGGACTAAATCGCCCAGAGGGGCATATGTTTTCTAGTGTGAATGTTGTCTAGACTAAGTGAAATTATAGATTTCAAATGAAATTCAATGATGCAAGATGCAAAAATGCAACCTATATGCACTTTCACTAATGCAATATTTAGAATCCCTAAATGCAAATTAACTAATGAAAGACCTAATGGAAAGTTAATGTAAGCTAGATCTAGGACTATGATGCACTCCAAATTATAAAATAATGTGTTCTAAAGGCTAGGTTCACCAAAATGAAACCTTGAAAATAGTGTTCCACCTTTTGAGAGATGGAACTAAAGGGGAATTAGGCTTCCTTCAACTATTTCACTTATGTTTCATTGAAGGAAACCTTAGGGATCTCAATCTAGGGATGGAATGAGGGAAAGAGATCTGAAATAAGGTGTCCTTGGGGTGTGATTAAAGACTAAAGAGGGGTTCATCACCAAGAAAATGCTTAGAAAGAAATGGAATGAAAGCAATGTGCCAATCTAGCTATGAAACCTAGAGAATTAAGAACCTAAAATTAGATTGATAAAAGAGAATGAAATAGAAATGTACCTAGAAGACAAGCTCCAAAACCCTAAAATTATAATTTTTAATGCTCTCTGGGACTCATATGCCAGACTAGGTGATTTAGTCCCAGACTAGGGTTTCTGGGAAGAAATTGAAATTTCCTAATGACTAATCTAAATCTTCTAAAAATTGGCAAGAGTGTTGTAATGGGACTCATACACCCAAGGTGGTGATTTAGTTCTAGTATTAGGGTTTGATTAAAACTTTGGTATCCTCTAGTTATTTGTTGTAGCTTCCCTCGTTAGATCTTCAAGTTTGAAAGCTTGAATTATGGCCTATAGGTGAGCTTCCATGAAGATGACGACTTCTTCACAACTTGACAACTTTCCTCTATCTTGCAACTTAGTCTTCAAAGGATCTTCATGCTCCAAAACACCTAGATCTATAATCACACATGTAGAGAGAGAGATAGAAACTTGTTGATTGTTAGGGAATAGGGGTTTTCCTTGGTCAAACCCCATTTTGGTAATCAAACCTTAATGAAAAATGAAACATGAAACATAAGATGAAGCAATAGAATCTTGTTTGAAACCTTGTAGATCTACAAACAAGCATGAAGTAGCCTCAATGGATGTAGATCTTGATCACACCACTTGATTAGAAACAATTCTTGAATGGGGTCTTGAATTGATCTTCAATGTTAAATCACAACATTAGATCAACAGCATGCATGATGCATCAAGCCTTTGACATGCTAATGTATATTGAATACTACTCCAAATACTTGATGATTTACTCTTGAATTCTCTCTTGAATACTCTCTAATGCTCTACAATGCTCTTGTGAAATCTTAGGATGCTTGACTCAAATTTTTCTAGGTGAAACTAAGTGGAATGACCTTGTATTTATACTTGTTTATGCCAAATTTCCCAAAATTACAACACTACAAGTCGATATCTTGGATCTAGGATAATAAAATCTCACCAAAAATTTGATTTAAAATAGGTTCTAGTTAAAGTGGGACTCATATGCCAGTTGTGGGATATGAGTCCCAGTAGAAAAAACCCGAGACATAGATTTCTAGGAGTGTCTTGTTTAAGTTGTAATTTGAAATCAGGTCCCAAGACCTAGGTGGGACTCATACACCCAAGGTGGCGTATGATTCCCAAATCACCAGATCTGGAACATAGGACCCAAAACATTGAGTTATGATTGGTTATTTGCTAAGTTTTAGGATTATCCATAGAAAAATACATTTAATAAGGCTACTCTAGATGCAAAATAGGACCAAATAAGGCATATAGAAGCCCAATCCTAGCAGGGAGGGCCCAAATAAGTGCAAAAATGTAAATGGATACATTTTTCTACACTATAAAAATTTTAAATAAATATTTAAAAATGTGAAATTACCTTACCAACCTATAGAAAAATAGAATATTCTTATGCATATGCCAAGATGATACAAATCATATGATGAGATAGGGAACTAAAAAAAAACCCTCTAGTGACTATAATGAAACAATATCCAAATTAGGATCATAATGAATCCATGTGTATATTTGGACATGATGGGCTCAACCATGAGATTAGATCTAGACCAAGATGCACCCAATAAAAATCATGGTAAGATCTCCCACAAAAATTGAGAAGGGGATTGTTGGTTCAAATATCTAATACCATGTTGAACTCACCTTGAGAACTCATAGGAGTGGGAATACTACAACATCAACTAAAATTTCACACAAGAGTGAAGAAATGAAAAATATTATATTGTTAATAATACCAAAACAATGCATACATGAGATGAATAATATACACTTGAGAACCCTTGTTTATATAGGAAAGGTGAGACAAAGGAAAATGCAGGATTATGAAAAGTGTTATAATCATATTATACATTAGACATAAAAATTAAATACCCTAAATGTTTCCTAATTGTGACCTAAGTAAACTCAACTAACCATGTGTAAGAAAGACCCAAGAGGGTTTTCATGTCCCCCAAAAACTATGACACTAAATAGAAACCTTGAATACAAATGAATAGAAAAGACATAAAATTTTCCAACTTCCTTATATTTATAATTATCAAGATGATATTATAATTATGAATATAAACTTCCTTAGAAATTATAAACATAAGAGTCACAAATAACAAAGTTAAAATAAAACCAAACTTATAGAATAAATATGAAATATAAAATATACAATTATGAAGTAAAATAAATAAATAACAAATTGCTTGAATATCAAATATTAAATAAAAAAATATAAAAAATCAGTAAATATAAAGAAAATCAAAATTGACATATGAAGTAATAAAGAACAAAACACACAAATAAATATCTATATATATACAAATGAATGTAATCTCAAACATCATACTATAAACCAACAAAAAGCATTGATGGGCCAAAATAACATTAAGAATAAAAAAGGAAAAATAACAAATAAAACATAAGCCAAAATGCATAGCACAAAAAGACACGACCATTCAAAGACCCATGGTTTGGGAAGGGCGTGATCTTCCACCAAATTGTGGGCATTTTAATAGACACTCAGGAAAATTCAAAGGGAACCACCATTTAAGTAAAAAAAGAAAGCATCAGGTGTGGAGAAGAGAATACTGATAAAACTTAGAAGTGTTAAGAGCATTGGGTAATATTGGAAAATCAAAGATTACGGTAATGTTACTCTTTATTGTGAAGGAGATAATATTAGGAGCATAATATCATTTAGAATATCATTACGTAGTGTTCTTCTTTATTGTGAATATGGTAATTCTTTATTCTCAATAAAATAATGTTAGGTGCATAATATTATTATTTGGGATATTTGTATGATGTGTTACTTCTTATTAGGAATAAGATAAGATTAGATACATGATGTTATTTAGAATATCTTGAGGATAAAATCATTCCATTATTAGGAATAAGAGAATATTAGATGCATAATATTATCATTATGATAATGTCATAAATAAGATAATGTTATATACAGTGATGTGGTTGATGTTCTTACTAATGTTGTTCAAAAGTAAGTACATTTTATACTATTTATAGGAATGATAATTATATAAATTGAAGTCAGCTAGAAATAATGATATATATAAATTTATATAGAATGTGTGTGTGTGTGTGTGTGTGTGTATATATATATGATTTACAATTATCCAATAATGATGCTTGCAACAATTATTGAACCTTATAAGAAATTATGATTTTTTAATATAAGAATGGATTTTTTAGCATACTCACTTTCACTAATACCCAATTGAGGATAGGGAGTTTGTGGGGGGAGAAGCGGAGTAATTCAGTCACTTGATGGATGGTCCCAAGATAGGTAGGAAACCTTGAGGGAGTCCTTTTGGAGACTGTTTCACGTTCCCCAGGCATAGTAATTCTACCATCCTTGGCCTCGGGTAAGGAAAGAGGGAAGGACAAAAATATATTCAATACATAGTAATAGGTTATATAAGAATGTGATGTTTTCATTTAAATACACTAGGATAGCAATGCATCTGCCTTATTCTTAATGTGTACAACTTGAATTATCTAATCTAACTATGATCAAGGATTCTATGTGGTATTTGTTTGTTATGCATGATGTGTGCAGGTCCTAAAGGCAAGTTTCATTTACAAGTTAATTGATTGGTAAATACAAAATCCCTTATCCTAACTTGTGCATTTTATGTCTCTAGGTCAAGCTAGCCTAATTTTAATAAGGGGACATTACAAGGTTTTAAATTTGTTAGGGAATAACACTAATTCACACCAAAACCCCATAACCATAATCAAAATGATAGTTGAATCTATAGTCGATCATGAATTCTTTCCCTTATGGATAGATTTTAGTATATAATCAAATCCTCATTAACCCACAAGATCAATATAATGTTCCTTTCATAACACCTTGGGGCACATTTTGTTATCTCTTGATGCCATTTGTCCTTAAAATAATTAATAGAAACATATCAAAAATATATGGTCCTTATTTTTCATTACTTTGTGCATTCTATACTTGAAGACTATGTACATGAACTAATGGCCAATTATCATGATAAGTATCACCATCCAAAAAAATTACATGTCATATCAAAACAACTTAGATAATAGAACATGAGACTTAGTCCAAAAAATGTGTCTTTGGAGTACAAACAAGAAAGATTCTTTGGTTCATTATCTACAAAAGATGCATTGAGGTAGATTCTAATAAAATAGGTGTGATTACCAACATGCGTCCACTAAATTGTATATCTCAACTCAAGAGTTTACAATTTCTTTTGCAAGTCATTTTCCATTTTATTTCTCAAGTCATTGACCACACATTCCCTTTCACACACCTCTTGCAAAAAGGAGCAAGTTCTTAATGGAACCAAGGATATCAAAAATATTTTAATACCATTAAAGAATAATTTTCCAATCCATTTATCCTTATGTTGACAATTCAAAATCAATCATTATTGTAATATATACCTCTAATATTGGCCATGATATTGTTACTTTACTTGCACAGAAGGATGAATATAAATGAGAACAAGAAATATATTATATATATCACACACTCATACATTATTACAAAAACTATACCTTAGTTAAAATAAATGATTAACAATAGTATATATGTATCTCAAAAATCATATAATTACATGTTGTATGTTCAAACAGTTTCCATTATTAAAAGTGACCTATTAAAATACCTATTTTCAAAAACAAATTTGTCAAACCATGTTGCATGATGGGTCATGTTGGTGATATAATTTGATCCTTTGTTCCATAACAAGTAATAAATGGATGTAAGTCATAGTTGACCAATTAGTTGAGGCATCATCATCATCATTGTCCTTTTTTCTCTACTTCTTAATTTCCTAGATGAACACATTCTTATGGAAAATATGAGAAACACATAAAAAATTTAATTTTATGGATTATGACATGTATAATAAGAATAGGTGCTATAGTTATCCATATACCCCATTGGGAAAACCCATTACGTTATCTTTTAAAGGAAACTCCCCTTCCACAAATTATATTGCAAAATATGATGCCCTCATAGCTATATTAAAGGTAGCCAATGCACTATCTATTAAATGCTACTAATCCCATTTCCCTTCTCTCTAGTGCCACTATTAATTTTCCCCTAATAGAATCATGTCCTTTAGAAGATAGACCATGTCTTGTGGTGTGAATTTGTGTGTTGAAAATATTCATAACCTTGTTAAGACATGATTTGTATGACCATTTTCATAAGATCTCCTATCTTGAGCGTAGGACATAAATTTTTCCACCTTTGACAAAATTTCATCCTTCATCTTGTAGGTTTCATCTCTTATATAATCAATGGTTATGGTATCCATCTCTTCTACCAATAGATTCTCTTTCTCGAAAGTCTTTGTAGGAGTGATCAAATTCCATCATTTTCCTCTTTGGCAAAGTCCCAATCATGATGCTACAAAAACATTTTTCACAATAAATTACTCAAAATAAATAAAAATAATATAATTTTTTATTGTAACTTATTAAGGAATATATTTTACTTGTCACCGAAATTCTCCAAGAAATTCATTGATTTATAAAATTCAAAATGAATTTGGTAAAAATCCTAATTTCATAATAACTCATTCAATTATTCTCCAAATGACCTTAAATATGGATTTTAGTAGCTCTGATATTCCCTTCATCAACAATCAATAATTCAAAAAAAATGTTTTTACAACCTTGAGAGTGAATTTGATAAAAATCCTAATGTCATTGTAACTCCTTCAAATTTAATCCAAATGGGCTCAAGTTTGGATAGCAATAGCTTCAATATGTCCTTGATAAACCCTCCAAAAATTAAAAAATAAATCATCAAATTGAGACCAATATGCACTTTATAACCCCACATCCTAAATAAACTAATTCCTTGTCTATTGCATTCTATTAACCAATATCATGCTCTAATACCACTTGCAATGAAATAACTTACACAAGAGAATAACATAATAGGAAATATATTACAAATATTTAGTAATATCTTGGAATAATAAGCCCCTTTGACATGGGGAAAACCTATAAAAATTTCCAATAAGAGCATAACTCACAATATGATGATTGTAACAATGGAAACTATACTCCCTTGGAGATGGTACAGTTTCTCTTAATTTGGGAATGATTAATGTTAAAATGAACTTAAGGTTGCCTCGATCTAGTGTTGTGATGTGTTTCACACATCCACGTTAGGTCTTGGGCCCTTTTTAAGATAAATAAAATTAACCTTGCCTTGATTTAATGTTGTAAAGTGTATTCATTTACAGCTTCATAATAAATTTATGGCTCTTGGACCTAATGTTTCCTTAATCTAGTGTTGTAATGTGTTGTACACATTCACATTGGATTTAGGGCCCTTTTAAGCTATATAGACCTAATTTTTCCTTAATTTGATGTTGTAAAGTATATTTATTTACACTTTCACATTGATTTTTGGGCCCTCTTGCATTTATGGCCTTAATATCATCATTAGTAGGCCCCTAATACCCTATATTATGCATCATGAGGCATATTTTAACCAAAATCCTAACATAGACATCAAATAAATTTAATTTCTTAACACCCCGACACTTTTTCCAGCTAAAAAGGCCCTGTGGGACCCATACACCACCTTGGGCATATGAGTCCCACGCAAGTGGGACCCATATACCACATATCATGTATGAGTCCTATTTGGCCCCCTTTTAGGGTTTTGAGCAGGAAATTTTTGTTTTAAGTTCAAATTTCATGAATGTCGTCTTCTGGGATCTAATAAATAGGATATTAGATGGATTTCCTATATAAAAAAGGTCTCAAATCATTATTTCATCAAGTATTCATGATATCAAGTCAAGCACTCAAGAGTTAAGCATTCCAAGGCTTCACAAGATCATTTCTAAGGCATTCAAGGGTAGAAATCTTCATCAATTGTTGCAACAATTCAAGATCCATCATAATTTCAAGGATATCAAGCATCATTCATGTTATTGAGCTAGTGTTGTGATGTTACATTCAAGATCCAAGGTCATGCATTATTCTACACTTATCTCATGATTTAGATCTACATCCTTCATGGCCATTTCATGTTAGATTATACATTTACAAGACATCATTCAAGGTATCATTGTTCATGTTTCATGTTTTATGTTTCATTTTGCATGTCCTTATTTCATTGCCTCATCATTTGGTTTAATTACTTTAAAGGTATTTGTCCAAAGAAAACCCCCATTTACTACACAAATCAACAAGTTTTTCTCTCTCTCTACATGTGTGATTGCAGATCTAGGTGTCTTGGAGCTTGAATATCCCTTGGAGATTAGGTTACAAGCTTGGAGAAAGTTGGTGGAGTTTTCCCCTAATTTTGCAAGGTTGCTATCTTCACAAAAAGTCATCAATAGGTGAAATCAAGGCTTCGGATCCGAAAATCAGTTTGGAAGGAAAGAGTAGAGATTGGAGCGTAGATCTAGACTTTGAATTCCCAAAAAAGTGGAATGGGATTGATACACCAAAAGTGGTGTATGAGTCACACTATAAGCATTTTTCCATATTTTTGTAGTTCCAGATACCCTTTTTCCATAAACCAGTTCCTACCCAAAAAACCCTAATTTGGGACTAATACACCCAAATTGGCGTATGAGTTCCAGTGTACCAAAATTTTAGGTTTTTCATCATTTCTAGTCCTCATTCAAGCCTCTTCCAATTTCTTGGTGAACACTTTTAATTTTACAACCTTCTATTCTAATTTATATGCATTTATAGGTCATTTATTCAAGTTTCATGCATCACTAGGTTTAAACATTAGATCTTGCATTTCATTAGTCTTTCCAAGCCCTAGCTTGGTGGTGAACCCCTCATTAATTAATAATTAGACCCTAGGACAACCCTATTGTCAGATCTCTTTCCCCTTTCTTCATTGGATCGAGATCTCTAGGGTTTCCCTTCAATGAAATAATTGTGAAGTGGGTTTACTCTATGTTCTAAGCCATACAAAAGTGAATCCATTTTCCATTGTTTCAATGATATCATAAACCAACCAAGTTAGCTACTATATATACCATACTTATGTCTTGAATTCCATATAGGATGACTTAACTAAATATATAAGACTACTAACTAGGTCATATAACTTTATTAAGAGTTAAGGTAGCCACAAGGGTAACTACTCATAACACTATGCTTACTATAAAATTAAAGACATGACATTAATCCACATCCAATCTTTTTAGAAAGAAGGCAATGGTTTTCAATATCATACTCCCTATTTTCTTCTCTCTTAAGATTCACAAGGAAAATAATAGAATAAAATATTTTATTTTTTCATTTAAGCCAATAACCAATATCCATTTCCCTTTTGATCCTTTTCAAATTTAACTAATTCACTTTGAGATAATATCTAATTTTCAACAAGAAATATCTAGCTTAGAAGCCATTTTTATTTATTTTTTGAATGTTATACGTTTTCCCAATCACTTTATTGTTTGCATTATAAGTATCTTTGAACTTAAAATGAAATATTTCCTCAAACTTACTTTTCCTAGCTTAATAAAGAAATTCTACCTTTTTAAATAATTTATTCTAAGCTATATATTATTTCATAAATTTATATAATCATTTCACATGCATGTTAGCATTTGATTGCACTATTTTAAATGATTTTTCTCATAGTGACCAAACTGTACCTAAAAAGAAAATGCGAACATGTTACTGGGGTAGTGTGATGCAGATAAAAAATTGTACATGATTTGAATAGGGTTGATTGATTTCACACATCACATGTCTTGCACCTTGATATGATTTAGATAGGTAAGCATAACAAACAAAAATGTGAATGTCTCAAATTAACCAGAATCAAAATTTTACCTATACTTGTAAAGTTGAATCACATATTACACACATCTTTTCAATGTGTAACAAGAGCCAAAGAGAATGATAAAATCAAGCAAATATTAAGCAAATCACATTTTGATATTTTTATTAGGGTTAAATCATTTATCAAAGCAATTATGTATAATTACAAAATTAAATCATCTCGTATATTATTTTAATTAATGAAAATAGTGAAATTGGATACATCAATACATGATTTATCATAAAATAATGCATATGTATGTGTGTACCCAAATATACATATCGAATATCCAAAATCAATACATCGATATCCACAAACAATAACCAATCACTACAAAACAAAACAACATATCATAAACCATTATTATGCAACTAAAGGATGAAGAAAAAGAAATAAATGCATAGGAACCTTACACTTATAGCTCTTCTTATGTGTTATAGATGCTCTTACATTCCTAATGTTGGATGCCTAATTTTCAAAGGCCTAACACCTAGTTAATACTTTTTTCTCTTGCTTAAACCTGCTTTGAGCCCCTTACCTTAATAAACAATTGCAACAATCTATTAATATAATTTAGTACAAATCTCCAAAGTAATTATGACACCATCATATCTAACCAGGTATAGAGGGCAATGATGAGACCATAGTGTTATGAAAAATAGTTAAAAGGATAAACAAATATAAGCTCTGTATTTCCCTTTGAATGGCATAAAATGTTCTTGTGAAAGATCAAAGGCGCCTTGATACGCTTATACATGTATGTATCGTTAAAGTTTCTTGCCCGCATTTTATTTTTTAAGTGGGTATTTAAAACAAAATAGTACAATGGTTGGGACCGGGAAAACAATATTCGAAGCCTCATGAAGAAGAAAAAGAAATCATAGCCAATCGGAGAGTAAAGGTCATGATGTTCTCCAAAGTGGAGACCAAAGGCTTTCTTCCATTATAGCGAATATTATTAGTTACCATAAGGAGTAAGAACGACATGCTATGGATTGGAGCAACGATAAAGATTTTAGTGATATGAAATTTCTACATTCTATCAAAAAATTATTTTTATTCTTTATGTTTTTGTTTACATTCTGATGATGGATCACAGAATGTGATCCGTAACATTGATAGAAAAATTTACACATAATCGAATTTAGAAATAACAAAAATACGATAAAGATTTTGTTACATTCTTACATAAATTCATCTCATTGAGAGCATTGAGTGAGTTGTTCATATACTTAGTCTATGTGGTTTATTAGTTTCGATGTTATTATAGTATTTCTCACATTTGATCATCTTATAATTGCATTTATATATTTTTTTATAAAATATAATTAATTTTAAAAAAAATTGTAACATATAAAAATAAGATTTGAGATAGGCTGTTAAAAGTCTTGTAAGATTATGTGTATATATGTGTCTAATTTATTGTATATCTTTTAAAATAAAATGTGTCTTAATATTTGAAGGACAACTTTAAATCAATAACTACAAAATTAATTGTTTAATAATTATATTTGACAGTCAAATTTATACTTTAACTATCAAAGTTAGGATGATTTTGTTCTTTAAAAATTTAAAGACATATGAGTTGAAGGACTAAGTGCCCCACTTTATCTTTATAGTAACTCTTGGATTCTTTGAATAGACAACTTTATTTCAAATCCCATTTTAAAATATAATTCTCTTAAGTCAATATTATTGCTGTTTGTATAAAAAATTGTCCAAGTCTATCTTCTCTCTAAAATTAGATTCAAGATTTCTAATTAAAATTCTTTTTATTTTTTATCACTTAGTGTGGAATGATTGAAGAGACATAGCCTTTCAATGTGAATATAATAGAAAATAAATTTATATGAAAGGAAATATAATCTTATATTATTACACCCATTTATTCAAGAATTTCAAATAGACAATACTTAGTAGTTTTACTTTCAATTTTTCTTGGACAAATAAAACCAATTGATAAAGAATGAACATTCACCCTGTTATTAGAACAAAATCTTTCCTTTTTAATCATCCAAAGCCATCCATAACCCTTAACATGCACAAATTAATAAGATTATGTAATAAATTATTTGCAATCTTAGTTAATATTAATGTATGCATATTTATTTATTTTTGTATAGTAATGAGGATTTTAGTGCTAATGGTTGTGGATCAAAAGATGTGTTTTTATAAAAGTAATACATGTTCAAGAAAGATAGAAGATTTGTAGTGCCACATTTGCAGATCTCTAAAAACGTTAAGCATCTCTAGAACCTTCACAAGTTAGGCCTCTATGAGAGGAGTTCTAGAGACAAATGTCTTGTTTTTCCTAAAGTTGTGAATTTCCACAAGGTTGCTATTTCTCCATAAATGAAAGAAGCATAAATGAATTATTTTATAAAAGTTTTCTCAAGAAATTAAAATTTACAAATTTAATTCAACTCAAACTTTATTTATAAATCTGTAGACACCGAAAAATGACATAGGTCTGCAAGCTTCATTTTTACCACTTTCGTCCTAGCATAAATGTGACATTTAATTATGTCCTCGGTCCACATTCGACTATAATTTAAATAATTCATAATTATTTAATTAATTCATGTCCTTTTATTCTCCATGATTATTAAATAAATAAGTTTCATTTATTTATTAAATACGTCATTAATTGTCTGAGTCTACCCTTAATTAAATAAATTTCTTAATTTATTTAATCACCCTTAATTCATTTATTTCTTCCTAATTATTAAATAAATGAATTTCATTTATTTATTTAATATGTCACTAATCCTCCTGTGATAGGTCAATATGTCGTTAGAAAGCGAGCGACAAACTAAAGGTGCAAATAAACACCAAAACAACCTACCTCAAGATTAGCCTAAGTTGGAATCAACACAAGATAAAAAATAACAAATGGAACTTTATACCTTGTGTCAAATCGATCCTTTGGTTGGCCCTTCGATCTTTGATGTGTATGCTCCTTGGATGGCAAGATATGCAAACTAGATGATGATGTGAGGATGGATGGAAATGGATGAAAGCATGAAAATGGCTAAGTGTAGATTGAGAAATAAAATTGCAAGAGTTTGGCTAGCAAAATGATCTCCCCCAAATGAGAGAAAAGAGGAGGGTATTTATAGAGATTTTGGAAATCTCTAGGGAAATGGATGGCCAAGATTGAGCCACCAATGATCAAGATGTAGGGCTAAGGTGAGTTGAGAACTCACAAGCCCTCACATCTTGACATGTGGCATGTGATATAGCCCTAAAAGGTGAAGTGGACATGAGGTGGAAGGATAATACATGACATGGAGGGGGGTACAAAGTACCTTGGGATTGGACAAGATCTCCTCATAAAGGAGGTGCTTGTCCCCATGTGAGTGAGAGGACATGTGAGGAATTAAAAATTCCTCAAATATCCTTATGGGGAGAGGGGAAAGAATAAATAATAAAGAGAGGACATGTGGGAAGAAGTGAAGGAATTAAAAATTCCTTTTGAGTGCATTGGGGGATTAAAAGGTGAATTAAAAATTCACATGGGGAAGTGGAGTTCCTTGCCCAAAAGGAGAAAGTCTTTAATAAGGTTGACTTAAGAACACATGCCATAAATGGGAAGGGGATTAGGTTGGACTAACCATATGATTAAGGTTGTGCAAGTACTTAATTAGATGGACTAATGACTTATTAGAAGCAAGTGGGAGATTATGGAGGATGTGACCCTAATGATGATTAGGGGTGTGCATATGTTAACCATAGTTAATTAGAGGAAGATGAAGGAGTTAAAATGGATTAGAGACCAACTTGCAAAAGTTGGAGGATGTGACAATGAGAGAGAAAGGAGGAATTAAAAAAAATGAATTTTAATTCCAAAAGGGGAATATGACTAAATTAAATAAAATGGTGTATTTATTTAATTTAGAGGAGGAAGAGGGGTAAAGTATTTATTAAATTAAATACTTTATGAACCCTATGTAAGATGCAAGGTATTAATTAAACAAATGGTTTAATTAATATTAACAAAGGGGATAAGCAACTGGATGAATAAGGAGACGTCTTTGATCATATGGAAGTGGTAAAATTAGATGTCTACATTTTGCCCCTCTTCGAAATACTATGAGGAAAATAGGGTTTCGAAGAAAAATAGAATGCAGATGACTCTATAGAAGAAGAGATCATAAAAGAGATGCCCATGCATGGGGGAATGTGTGTGAGCTGCCCCAAATGGAGGGAATGTGGAGAGGATTCCCTAGTCTAGTAAAAGTAGGCTTAGAGCGATGGTTTAGGAGAGGATGGTAGGGTATGCCCCCTCGAGAAGGCGGACGGGGGAGGAAAAAGGGGTCCCGGTCAACTTCTTGAAAGTAAGGAGTGGTATATGTTGTTGGAAAGAGCACGGGAAAATGAGAAGAATGGTGTTTGAATGGAGTCAATCGGGTAAACGGTGCACAAATGGTTGCCTTGGAAAGAAAGAGGCTGGATGAATTAGTTGGAGGAATTTGTGGTAAAAAAAGGAAAAAAAAGACTTTAATTTGGAAAAAGAGGGAAAAGGTAATAAAAGGTAATTGGAGAATTGCCTTTGCTCATTGTGACAGCTAGCAAGTGTGGAGAAGGAGGAGAAGAAGAAGAGGAGGTGAGAGAGATTGGGCACGATGTCGGAGTACGATAGTGACATCATCCATCGGGTGGACAAGAGGCAGATATTCTTCACCCACTGTGCTAGACCATGCCAGGTTAGCCCAAAACTTAACTTTGTGGATTTTGCGTCAATTATGCAAATGTTTTGGAAAAAAAAAACATGGGTTTTGTCCAAGAGGGTGGGAAGAAAAATGGGTAGAAGAAATTTTTTAAATTTTTTTATTTTTTATTTTATTTTTATATTTTTGACTTTTTGACTTTTTTGACTTTGTGGGGTTACCAAGTGGATTTAGGTGTAGAACTTCTTTAGATGCATGATATTGATGGGTTCGTCAAGGGGTTCTCCCTTCAAGAGTAGTCAACCTGTATGCCCCAGATCCATATTTAGCGGCTATGATATAGGGTCCCAACCAATTTGCCTCAAATTTTCCTTTCTTGTCTCGGTCTTGTTGAGTGCGCTGGTTCTCCTTAAGAACAAGCTCGCCCACCTAGAATTGTCGAGGATGAACCTTCTTATTGTAATTACGTTTGAGGCGATTTTGGTATGCTTGCAGATGATCATAGGCTTTTATTCTTCGTTCATCCAGTAATTCCAGCTGTGCAAGCCATGCAACTTGAGCATCTTCTTCGCTGATAAGATTCTTCAGAGAAATCCTCAATGATGGAAGTTCAACTTCGATTGGCAAGACGGCTTCAGCACCATACACTAAAGAGTAGGGGGTGGCGCCTGTCGGGGTGCGGATGGATGTGCGATATGCCCAGAGGGTAGGATGAATATGGAGGTGCCAATCTCGTCCAGTGTTATTGAAAACCTTTTTGAGGATACGGATAAGGGTTTTATTGGTTGCTTCTGCCTGACCATTACCTTGGGGGTAATAAGGCGTTGACCAACGGTGCTGGATATGGAAGGTGCCACAAAGGTGTTTCATGGCTTGGTTTTTGAAGGGTTTTCCGTTATCAGAGAGGATGGTGGACGGGATACCATATTTGTAGAGAATATGGTAGAGGATGAATTTGGAAATCTGAGTACCGGTGATTTGTGAAAGGGGCATTGCCTCCACCCACTTGGTGAAGTACTCAGTGGTAGTAATTATGAATGTATGGCCATCAGATGATGGCGGGTAAATCTTTCCAATCAAGTCAAAACCCCATTGAGAAAATGGCCATGGTGCCATGAAGGGTTGAAGATCTTGTGCTGGGGCGTGAATCAAATCTGCATGTTGTTGGCATGGAAAACACTTCTTCACAAACTCACAAGCATCGTGTTCCAATGTAGGCCAATAATACCCAGCTCGTAGGATCCTTTTGGCTAGAGCCATACCATTTGAATGGGCTCCACAAACACCGCCATGTACTTTCGTTAGTGTAGCATGGGCTTCGGTCTCATTCAGACATCTAAGGAGGATTCCATCATACCCGCGACGATAAAGCGTATCATTGACGATGACGTATCGGGAAGAGCGATGAACAAAGGATTTGCGTTGATTACATGTGAGATCTGGGGGTATAATATTATCATGGAGGTAGGTGTAGATGTCTTGGTACCATGGGGAAGTGGGACCCACAATTTCGCACACCATGTCAGTCTCGGGGATATCATATGCTGGGATTAAAAGTTGTTCCACAAGGAACTCGCATTCTGTGCGGTCTTTAGGCATGTCAAGCAGGGAACCAATAGTGGCCATTGCATCAGCTGCTTTGTTTCGTACCCTAGGAATTTGTTCAAACTGTATAGAGGTGAAATATTTCTTGAAATCATCCACCATGCGCTTGTAGGGTAATAGCTTATCATCCTTGGTTAGGAACTCATCATTAACTTGTCTAATGACTAGCAAAGAATCACCAAAGACTTTCAAACGAGTTATGTGCCACTGCTTTGCAATTCTGAGGCCGGTGAGGAGAGCTTCGTATTCTGCCATATTGTTGGTACATGGGAATGCTATCCTGAATGACTTTGGAATGTAGTCACCTTGAGGGTTAACTAATAAAATTCCTGCCCCTGATCCATTGTGTGTATATGACCCATCAAAATATAGTGTCCACATGGCAGTCTCATCAATAGAGAAGACTTCTTCATCAGGGAATTCTGTGATCAATGGATGAGCATCAACTAAAGGAGCTTCTGCTAACTAATCTATGATTATCTGTCCTTTAATAGCCTTGCGGTCCACATATTCTATGTTGAATTCACTTAGGAGCATGACCCACTTGGCCATGCGGCCAGTCAGAGTGGTTCTAGATAACAAATACTTCAATGGATCGATTTTGGCAATTAATTTGACTGGATGGCTGAGCATGTAATGTTGGAATTTCTGTGTGTTGAAGATGAGTGCGAGGCAGGCCTTTTCCATGGGGGAGTAGTTTAATTCATAGCCGACCAATGTCTGACTGATGTAGTAGATCGCCCTCTCTTTCGATGATTCATCATGTTGTGCCAACAATGCCCCCAGCATGATAGAA
>VDFB02090307.1:0-38105 GCA_007258455.2 Sequoia sempervirens | reverse complement strand
CATTGGAAATCCCCGAGCCTTAGCTTTGGTATTTGCCTTGGAATACCAACCCAAATGCTTGGAGGGCATTCCCAAAGACCAGAGACGTGTTTTTTCCAAATTCAACAAATTTTCACATAATCGGGTTCGTGCTCACCATCAAGATTGCATCCGGTTCAATATCAAGAAAATCAAAGACATGGGTAATGTTAGGTTCTTTATTAGCTTTCCAACGATGTAATTTTTTTCACTTTCTAACAATGTTAAACCTTTCATCCATAATTTCTTTTGATTGTATGTCCATTTTTCTTCAAAAAGCAGTGTTTGGTATTTTTTTTCGCTATAAATTAACCGTTCATCAAAATTTGAAATAAATTATATTTTTAGAAACTAGACTCCATTCTACAATTTAAAAAAAATAAAATTTTAGAAAAATCTTTTAGTTTCAAAAAATTTGAGGGGAGCACGGCCAAAATTCTGCTTTTTAGGAAGTGCCCACTTAGAAAATTAATAAAAAATCAAATATTCATTAAAAAATTATCAGAAAATATCCAATCCTTACTACATACGTTATCTAACTTCTGACCGAGCGATTTTAAAAATACTACAAAAAAGTCCACCGTGCTCGGGTCACACAAGAGTTGCTATGTTATGTTTTTCTGACAGAAACAATAGCAATTTGTGTGTGTCCCTCTTTTGAACCCCTTAATCTCAACCATTTTCAAAATAAATTAGTAGTTTAGAAAGTAGACTCAGAGCACTGCGGTCCTTGTTTTTGTTCCATCAAAAAAAATTGAGTGTAGCTATCCTCAATTTCACGTCCAAGGTCAGTATTTCCTGATTTTAGAAAAAAAGTGGCCACTTAAGCCCCTTTTTTGGGAACCATCTTGGTGCACTTACCCATAAAACAAACAAAATCAATTTCAAACTAACAAATTCAAAACAAATAGCAAACAATACTTACCTCTCGCATCTCTTCATCATCATGGCGCCATATTTGCCAAGAAAATCCAACTCTTGTTGATGAAATTTGTAGAAATCCTTCCTCCTAGAATGCGAGCATGAAAGTGAAGGTTTTTGGCTGCGGGCAGAGCTGAGAAACAGTAAAAAGCAAATGATATAGATTTCACTTTTTTTTTTTGCTTTTAAAATCACATAACGCGAGCGCGTTATAACGCACTCGCGTTATCTCTTTTCAATTTTTTTTCCCATTTGGCCACAAAAGTACGACCAACTTCATGCACCCACCCAACTCGTTCCAAGGACTACCTGATTCCAGTTGGGTTCGTGAAGTCTCTTCCATTTTCATCCTCAACCTGAGCTTTGAAGGGAAAATATTCTAGGTTTTTTGTGCTAGAGAGCAGGGAGGTGGGAAATGGGGGGTTTGAGTGAGCTCCCTTTCAAAAAGGGGCTTTCATTGTTTTTTTTGGCGGGATGGGGTCCACCTTGCATTTAACTAGTTCACACAAACTAGGGTTCATTCGAACCCTTTTTCGGTTCGCTCAAACCAAAGGGTTCATTCGAACCCAAAAAACCAATTTTTTTTGTATGGGGTCATTTTTTGCCACTTTTCCTTCCTCACTCAAATTGTAAACCATTTTTGTGGGTTTACCCTATTCATATGCATAAATAATATAACTCAAAACCATAGATATGCACTTACAACTCGGTGGGTAGAATATTTACATCATATACAATAAAAAGGCATTTAAAGGCATAACCAATATAATTTAAAACCCGATATATGCACTTGCATCAAACTAGGTAGAATATTTACATAGTATACAACATATAAGCATTCTTGGGCATAAATAATATAACTTTAAACCCCATAGATATGCATTCTCAGGCATAAACAATATAACATAAAGCCCATATATGCACTAACAACACATCTTAAACAGTAACAACGTAGATTAAAAATAGGCATGTAGAGTATATGTTAGACCGGTATAATACTTGGAAGAATGTGTTAATGTCTTCTATTCTTATGTCGATGCATCCAAAAAATATAGAAGAGGATATCAAATAGAGAAAAGAATTTAACAAGATGAAATTGGTGAGAGATTCAGATTAGAAAAATAAAAAGATTGAATGGATGCCATGCCTATTTGAATTGGCAATATTAAAGATTTGATGAATGTTTGTTTGGTATGGAGTCTTATATTTATGTCCTCTTGTTTGGATTTTCAAATAGGATTTTTCTCATAAATTGGAGAGTTGATATGATTTTTCCATAAATTACAGAGTTGATTGGTTTGATCAAATGCTTGTATGTTGTGGATTGTTTCATTTATTTCCTCTTCTTTTGATGGGACCATTGGTGGCTTTAAAGCTTGTCTACTTTTTGGATGTAGGTGGGCATGCAAGTGGAAGTGACTAGTAGGTGAGTGGTTGACTTTGACAGTTGGGACACATGGCCATGTTTTATGTTAAAAGAGTATTTTGTTATTAGCAAACTTAGATATAAGATGGATTCGATATGGTTTAATGGTGGGATAGATGGGTTTATTTGATGTATGAAATGGGTGGTTGAAGCATATGGGCTCAAGACTCTTAGTTTATTTTCTTTTGTATTTTGGAATGCAAATTTTAATGCACTAATACATATGTGAACACCATGGATTGTATCTAAGTTGTGTAGAAGCTTAATGAATATTTTCAAACTTGTAAGATTGTGATGCATTTATTTTTGGGAAAAATATAAATGAATTATAAAACAAATATTATCTTACACGATTGACCATTATTTGTTTGCTTGTTTGATAAAAAAGTATATATTAATTGGTTAATGAGGTGCTCCATTATGAGACAACTCACATCAACTTCTATCCCCACTATAGGACCTTTTCTTAACATCTTATTTTAATTGGCCAAAATTTATTGCTTCTTGTACAAGTTAGCTTATTGTATTCAAATGAAATTCATTTGGCGTGATTATGCCACCAAATAGTTGATATGATGTAGAATTACCATATCATTCAATTTAAATGCCTAGTGACGCTAGCTATGACATTTTACTGAGATCTAATTAAAGGATTACGTGTTCTGATCTTTAACACATGTCCATGCCTTCCCACTTCCCAGAGCTATGGCTGCCACTCTTACAGTAGTCCATGTTACATGCATCACTTATCTGGTGGTAGTGGGAGGGGTGATAGGACATATATGTGAAGAAGAGGGAGAGTGGGGACTGTGTGGAATTCACAAACTGGATGGAGATTCATCCAATTACTGTTTTCCTCCTAGATTCAACTATTTTGACACTGTAGGACCTTTTCCTAACATCTTATTTTAATTGGCCAAAATTTATTGCTTCTTGTACAATTTACCTTTTTGTATTAAAATGAGATTCATGTGGCATGATTATGCCGCAGAATAGTTGATATGATGTAGAATTACCATATCATTCAATTTAAATGCTTAGTGACGCTAGCTATGATGTTTTACTGAGATCTAATTAAAGGATTACATGTTCTGATCTTTAACACATGGCCATGCCTTCCCACTTCCCAGAGCTATGGCTGCCACTCTTACAGTAATCCATGTTACATACATCGCTTATCTGGTGGCAGTGGGAGGGGTGATAGGACATCTATGTGAAGAAGAGGGAGAGTGGGGATTGTATGGAATTCGCAAACTGGATGGAGATTCATCCAATTGCAGTTTTCCTCCTAGATTCAACTATTTTGACACCCAAAACACTTCCAAGGGATTTCTGCGAAACACGTCTCCACAATTAAACAAATGTGGAGTAGCCACATAAATGTAGTACGTTGGCTGATTTGATTG
This sequence comes from Sequoia sempervirens, assembly GCA_007258455.2. Taxonomy (NCBI): domain Eukaryota; kingdom Viridiplantae; phylum Streptophyta; class Pinopsida; order Cupressales; family Cupressaceae; genus Sequoia; species Sequoia sempervirens. Next base: position 34,334 of record VDFB02090307.1, on the reverse strand, counting down.
GGTGGGAAATGATTATGAAAACATAAAACCTACCAACAAAACAACGTGCAATCATGTATGCCTCAAGGATTGCTTTTGCACACTCGCTATCTACGTCGTTTCTAAAAGCATAGGGAACTGTTGGAAGAAGGCCTTGCCATTGATAGATGGGCGTGCAAGTAGTACCAGAAAGGCTTTTGTCAAAGTGTATGGAGAATCCATCCCTAAGCCACAAGAGGAAAGAAGAGTGATGGTGTTTGCAGCCGTTGGAATAAGCCTAGCAGGCTCCTGCATGGTCATTGTAGCACTTGTCTTAGTAACTTGGTTCTACGTGTGGCGTCCCAAGCTTAGGTTTTTGCAGGAAGCACAAACATTTAACTCGAAGGGGTTAAATGTGTTTAGTTATCATAGATAGAAGGTTCCACTAAAGTCTTCAAACAAGTGTTAGGAAGGGCAACCTTTGGAAAAGTTTACAAGGGAATGTTACCTAACGGAAGGGCAGTTACTATGAAGATGCTTGATAATGATCTCAAGAAAGTGGCTCACGTTGGTGAAAATGAGTTTAGAACATAGATGATTGCCATAGGTTCAAGTTACCACAAAAAAATTGTTCAACTGTATGGCTTTGCATATGAAGTTCCTAGATCTTAGGTGGCTGTAATCTTCAACCAAATCTTACATGGTATAGAGTATTCTATACCAACTCTTACAATATTCACATGCATAAACAATATAATTTCAAATCTGATATGTGAACTTAAAACAAACATGGTAGAACATTTATATAGTATACAACAAATAGGCATTTCTAAGCATAAGAAATTTAACTCAAAACCCTATAGGTTATGTGCTTACAACACACTGAGTATAACAACTACATCATTTATAATATATAGGCATTGAGAGACATAAATAATATAGCTTAAAACCCCATATATACACTTACAACAGTCGATAAAACATTTACATCATATACAATAAATATGCATTCACATACATAAACAATATAACTTCAAACCACATATATACACTTACAACTCAGTGGGTAGAACATTTACATCATATACAACAAAAAGACATTCACATGCATAAACAATATAACTTAAACCCCATATATGCACTTACATCAAACTAGGTAGAATATTTAAATTGTATACGACATATAAGCATTCCTTGACATAAAAATATAACTTAAAACCCCATAAATATGCATTCCTAGGCATAAACAATATAACATAAAACACCATATATGCACTAACAACACATTGACTTAAACAATGACAACGTAGATAACAACTAGGCATTTACCTCATATATGTTAGATTGGTATATAATACTTGGAAGAATGTGTTGCTGCCCCATCTTCTTATGTCGTTACATCCAAAAAAATATAGAAGATGATAGAAAAAAGAGAGGTGAATTTAACAAAGATGAAATTGACAAGGGATCTAGATGAGAAAATAAAAAAGATTGAATGTATGTAACACATATTTGAATTGGTATCATTAATTATTTGTTGAATGTTTGTCTGGTATGGAGTCTTAAAAATTTGTGTCCTCTTGTTTGGATTTTCAACTATGAATTTTGTCATAAATTATAGAGTTGATATGATTTTATCTTAAATTGTAGAGTTGGGTGGTTTGGTTGAATGCTTGTATGTTGTGAATTGTTTCATTTATGTCATCTTCATTTGATAGGATCATTGGTGGCCTTAAAGCTTATCTACATTGAATGCAGGTGGACATGCAAGTGGAAGTGACCATTAGGTAAGTGGCTGATTTTGATAGTTGGGACACATAGCCATGTTTTATGTTAAAAAAGTATTTTGTTACTAGTAAATTGAGATATAAGATGGATCTGATATGATTCGGTGATGGGATAGATGAGTTTGTTTGATGTTGATGTGGTAGTTACCTTTGAAATGGCTGTGTATGAAATGGGTGGTCGAAGCATATGTGCTTAAGACTCTTAGTTTGTTTTTTGGTATTTTAGGATGCAACTTTTAGTGAAACTTCTTGAACTTCTAAAACTATGATGATGTATTTATTTTTTGGACAAATATAAATGAATTATAAAACAAACATTATTTATACATTGATTGACTAGCATTTGTTTGCTTTTGGATAAAAGTTGTATATTAGTTACCTTTTGGAATAGCTGTGTATGAAATGGGTGATCGAAGCATATGTGCTTAGGACTCTTACTTTGTTTTTTTGTATTTTAGGATGCAAATTTTAATGAAACTTCTTGAACTTGTAAAACTATGATGATATATTTATTTTTGAGACAAATATAATTGAATTATAAAACAAACCTTATTTTTATAGATTGACGACCAAGATTTGTTTGTTTGATGGATAAAAGTTGTAGATTAATTGATTAATAAAGATGCTCCACTATAGTACCATCGAGATCAACTTTTATAATAAAGATGCTCCACTATAGTACCATCGAGATCAACTTTTATCCCTAACTTCTCTGCCGAAGTTTAGTGCTTCTCGTACAAGTACCTGTTTGTCTTCAAATTAAAAACATGTGGTGCCATTACGCTCGAGATTGGTAGATGCGATGTAGAATTGCCGTATCGTTCAATTTAAATGCCCAGTGACGCTAGCTATGACGTTTTACTGAGATCTAATTAAATGATTACGCGTTCCGTCTACCTTTTAACACACGACCCTGCCTTCCGAGTTTCCAGTTCCCACAGCTATGGCTGCCGCTCTTACAGCAGTCCATGTTATATGCATCGCTTATCTGGTGGCGGTGGGAGGGGTGATAGGACGTCTATGTGAAGAAGAGGGAGAGTGCGGGCTGAATGGAATTTGCAAACTGGATGGAGATTCATCCAGTTGCAGTTGTCCTCCTGGATTCAACTATTTTGACACCCAAACACTTCCAAGGGATGCTTGCAAAACACGTATCCGCAGCTGAACAAGTGTGGAGCAGCCGCAGAAATGCAGTACGTTGGCCGCTTTGACTGGCCGGGAAATGATTATGAAAACATAAACCCTACCAACGAAACAGCGTGCAATCAGGCATGCCTCAAGGATTGCTTTTGCACAGTCGCTATCTACGCCGTTTTGAACAGCGTAGGTAACTGCTGGAAGAAGGCCTTGCCGTTGATAGATGGGCGTGCAAGCGGTACCAGAAAGGCTTTTGTCAAAGTGTATGAAGAATCCATCCCTAAGCCACGAGAGGAAAGAAGAGGGATGGTGTTTGCAGGCGTTGGAATAAGCCTGATGGGCTCCTGCGTGGCCGTTGTAGCACTTGTCTTAGTAATTTGGTTCTGCGTGTGGCGTCCCAAGCTTAGATTTTTGCAAGAAGCGCAGACGTTTAACTCGGAGGGGTTAAAGGCGTTTAGTTATCGCGAGATAGAAGGCGCCACTCAAGGCTTCAAACAAGTGCTGGGAAGGGGAGCCTTTGGAAAGGTCTACAAGGGCATGTTACCTGACGGAAGGGCAGTTGCTGTGAAGATGCTTGATAACGATCTCAAGCAAGGTGAAGAGGCTCACGTTGGCGAAAAGGAGTTCAGAACGGAGATGATCGCTATAGGTTCAAGTCACCACATAAACCTTGTTCAACTGTATGGCTTCTGCAACCAGGGTTCCAACAGAATTCTGGTGTACGAGTACATGCCCAATGGATCGCTCGATAGAGTGTTGTTTCATAGTGAAACTCATCTTGATTGGGAGGTGCGTGTTAATATTGCTCTAGGGACGGCAAGAGCAATCCTGTATTTGCACGATGAGTGTAGATACCATATACTCCATTGTGATATAAAGCCTCAAAATATCTTGCTAGACGAAAGTTATAATGCTAAGTTATCTGACTTTGGCATAGCCAAATTGGTTGGAGCAGAACAGACACGGACGTTTACAGCAGCCCGTGGAACTATAGGGTATATGGCACCTGAGTGGCAGAGGGGCATGGCAATTACTGTTAAAGTAGATGTGTATAGTTTTGGAGTTATGTTATTGGAAATCATTTGTTGCAGGAAAATGGCCAAGGAAGACGTTCCAGAAGACGAGAACATCCTGTCTGACTGGGCGTACGATTGCTTGAAAGATGGAGTGCTTGTAAAGTTGGTGGAGCAGCAGCACACAAGTGGTATAAATCCCAGACAGTTGGAACGAATGGTGTTGGTGGGTCTGTGGTGCATTCAAGACGATCCATCTCTGAGGCCGTCCATGAAAAGGGTCGTTCAGATGTTGGAAGGAACCCTTGACATTCCTGTGCCACCGCGTCCAGGGTTTTCTTCACAGATTTCCCTCTCGTCCAACATTGGTTTTTGATATATTCCAAGAAATTCGCTAAACTGGCTCAAAAAAGGGCTGTACGGGATGGTGTACATGAAAGACTTGATAACCAGGTTGTTATTAGTAAATCAGAGCATGAAAAAATGGAGGTGTTTAACAGGTTTAGGCACGTTTTTGTCTATAGTTATCTTTTCTTTTGTTTTTTCTTTTAAACATAGTAAATCTCTCCGAAGAAAGGCAGAAAATAGCAGTGGTTGCTATCTTTTCTTTTATTTTTTCTTTTAAACATAGTAGGCCTAAATCTCTCCGAAGAAAGGCAGAAAATAGCAGTGGTTGCCCCAGCAACCTGCAAATTTCTCCCAGGACATGTACTCAAAGGCTCTCTGATTAAATCAGTATCTTAATTGTTTCGTTGTTTGAGCCACTTTAGGTATTGTCTTATTCTAATGTGGGGATATACCTCAATGCATTATAATTTGTGACAACGTCTTATTCTATTGTGGGGATATGCCTCAATGCATTGTAATTTGTGATATGAGCCGGTTAAGACAGTACTAGCCTTGTGTCTTTCTATGAGGCAATGTTTTTAGTTTTGCTTGGTTAATTTAAGTAGTTTTATAAGTTCTTTAAAAACAACTAAATAAATTATAACATATTTTTTACAAATATTAAATACAATAAAAGTTACTATTGAATAAGTAGTGAATCATGTAGCCTATATATAACAATGGATTTGTTTCTTAAATATTTCTCATATTTTATATGTGCAAATGTTGGTAACAGTTGTATGAGAGGATGACCTTGTAGAGTTAATTAAAAACGCTTTTTCATCTACAATTTTCAGAATATAAAAGGGTTAGATAGTTGTAGACATATCTACATGATTGATCAGAATTAACATAGTAAATAGTTGTATCATATCACTTTTTAAAAGCTTCAATTATGAAATGATACCTTAGATTAATACGAAACCCTGAGAAAATAGCTCCATGACCAAATGTTTCTATTTTGTAAATGTTAATTACTTGTGTATATATTTAGCTAAAAATTATGAATGACCAATTTCGTAGATCATTTCAAATGGAAATACATGTTGTGATAATGTATATATGTTTTTAATAATTTTTTTTTTTTTTTAATTATATGCAATGTCTATTTGTGATAATTCTTACATCATTAATGCTTGATAAACTATTCAATTGAAATGTGATTATTTTATGACATTGGATAATTTTATCATTTATTTTGATTATTGTTACACATTAGATAGATACATGTATTTAATTGAGTGTGCAAGAAATTTATAGATTTTTAACTAATAGATATTGCATGGTTTTTCCTTAGCCATCTCACCTTGTTTTAACTACGAACGTTGACTTAGTGAACTTGTAACATTGAGAACCCCTAAAACTAGCTATGGCACCTTGTGCAATGGGTACGCCGAAGAGGTGTGGAAGGTTAATTAGGAAAAAATTGATTTATGTTTTTACACACATTTGTGTAGTATGTGAGATCAATTGATAGGTCATTTAGAAAATGATTTTAATATTATTATTAATTTTTATTTTTTTTATTATAGAATAATATTATTATTTTGTTTTTAAATTTTATGTATTAACTATTATATTATTATATAAATATGTATTATTTATGTCATTATTTTATCTATTTATTATTATATTATTATGTTATTATATTTATGTCATTATTATTATATTATATTATTCTATTTATTATTTATGTATTAACTATTATATTGTTATATAATATAGCATTATATATTAAAAACTAATTAATTATTATATTTTATAAGAGAAAGGATGTCTAATGTTAAATCCTATTATTAGAGCCATAATCGAGAGAAAATATTTACAACTATCCCACTATACATTTAATTTTTTACAATTATTCTTTTCAAAAATCAACTTTGTGAGGAGACAAATTTAACCATAATTACTTTTTCTCCCACATTTTAGTTTAAATAAACTCGATCAAAGTGAAATTTTATTACCATCTCTATCAAAATGAAACTTGTTTTAGATGGCCCTGCCCTCGCTTTAATCTCAGATGCTGCTCATTAGACTTTTAATCTAAAAAAATAGAAATCCTAAAGTTTACAGCGGGGCACATTTAAATGACTTAAGACTTTTTCTGACATGTTTTTTTCCCGGCGTGAGAACAACCAATGAGTTTAGAAAGTTTTCCGACGTGGGGGAAAAATAAAAAGTGCAAATAAAACAAGATTTATGTTCTCGTGGATGGTAGGCGTCAACCAGAAAAAAAAACAGTAAAAAAAGGCGGAAAAAGATAAAAGACGGTCGGTGGCGGCGGGGAAAACAGGAAAAAAAGGCGAAAGCAGCCCGAAAAACGACGGAAAACTGACGAAAAATGATGGGCGGCTGAGGGTCTCTCATTTCTTTTCAACCATCCGTGAGGAAAATGGGCTTGGAAAGTTCATATAGGACACGCCTTCCGCGTAATTAATAAGTGAGTCATTCATGATTTTATATCTCCTTGTGTTAGACCTATAAATGTTGTCTTCTTTGATGACTCTATTGAAAATTATTTGTATTTTTTGATATATGAGAAAGAATTAAATAGTTTTGATAAAATAATAATTATATTATTAAATAATGATAAAGAGAAATGTGGTTTTTTATTAAGTTATTTGAATTGAACAATATTGCATTTTATGTGAAAAATATTTAATTAGTATTATTAGAGAATTATGGTAAACATAATTATTTCAAAAGTTAGAAATAAATGATTTTAGTTATTAGTTCAAAGTGAGTTGTAATGTGAAAATTGGAAACATATTGTTTTATTTTATTTTATTTTATTTTGGCTCATATTAATAAATATATTATTTCATTATTATTTGATATTTTTGTATATCTTGAATTCATTGAGTTTTTTTTAATAGTTTTTCATTTTAATTAAAATTTCATGTTATTAGAAATTATTTTGTGAAAATAAAATTTCTATTTAAATTCTTATCATTTAAAAAAAAAAAAACATTTTATGATAAAAGTGTGACGTCCAATAGATTTAGAGAATAATGATATGATCAAAATTTTAATTTGATATAGTTTTAAATCTTATAAAAAAATGGAATTGTTCTCTAAATCCTATCAATATATATATATGATTGATTTTTTATTTTTTTTTGTTTTGTATGTTGGGTAGATTTAGAACATAAGAGTAATTTTATAATTTTAATATTTTATGTTTCTAAAAATTTGGAAAAACTTTAGGAAGGTAGCTTTCAAATCCATTAATAGTAGAGTGTGGATATTGTTTGAAAATATTTTATTATTTTATTTGGAATTTAGAACTTTCTAAAAATTATTTTATGGGCTTATGTATTCTCCCATGGAAATAAAATGTGTGCATTGAAAAGAATGTTTATGTAGAAAACTAAACCTTACCCATTCTTGGGCTTCTATTTGAGGATTGACCCTTACATATTATAATATTAAGGGGATATACATATGAGGCTTGGAGTGGATAATTACCATGGCCCTTGGGAAGAGTTATGTGATGCATACACTAAAGAAGCACTTTCTTCAAATTGAATAATAAAAATGAATTAATAATATGTGTACTAGTGCATTGAACAAGCTCTACATGCATACTTGAACATTGAATAAGTAACTTGCATGATTAATGAGCCTCTATGATGTGGATGCTCACTATGATACCTTTTTGGTCTATTTCAATTCCTAGTTTGGTTGTGGATAACTAATGAGAAAACTACTAAATTTCCTTAGCTACCTCCTCTTATCCTTATTTAATTGAGTTGGTTGTATCCAACTACATTTTGAGAAAATCATGTGTGGCTCTTATGTGAGTGATGGTGCCTTGCATGAGACTCTTTGTATGTGTGTGAGTTGTGGCCTTACTAGTGATGTGTCCATGAACTTATTCTATATAACTCAAGGATTTCCTAGAGTGGAATATGCATCTATTATACTCAATGATGTTTATATGGTCTAATAGTTGATAACATCTTCCATTACTATCTTCTTGAATATCTCTTGGGAGCTAGAAGAGTTTCTAGTTTGGAATTTTATTTAATTTTGAACCATTATTTTGAGAGGGTTTATCATTTGAAATCATTTATTTTTAGCACCTTTGGAGTGGTTTATTATTGTTGTAGTATTATTCAGTGTATTGTTTATGTACTAAAAAAATATTTTTTCATGGTTGAGAATTAACCTCTATCTTATGTTCATGCTATATTAGTGCTTGATTCAAAAAAAAAAAATCTTTGAAATAAAATTATCATAGTGTGTAAGTCCTAATTTTAAGAATATAATTTTGATGTGTAAATCATGTTAAATTATTAATTATGCATGTGATTCATGTTTAATAATGGTGTTAGAGTAAGTTTAATTTCATTGAAAATGAATAATTATTTGTATGCCCTTTACTCGAAGCATAGGCTTGCAACTTCACATGGAATATTTTCCACAAGATAGGTAAATACAAGTACATTAACTATAAAAGGCTTTTAGAATTTGAATATTTTTTTTATAAATATTAAATTTGATAAATGTTTTTCAATTACTAGACTATCTTTGAGTCAAAATTTGTTGTAGATTTTCTTTTTCTTTATCCTTTTGGGTTTACATTTCAATTTTTTTAGAGTATTTTAAGTACTTAAATCTAGTATTTTCTTAACTTCCTTTGATTGCCAAAAATGTAATCAATCTAATTACACTACATAACCTATATTGAAATATAAAAAAACTAATTCTTCAAAGAGTGGAAACTCTTAGAGCCATGAATGTTACATGTAATTATAAATTAGATAATTGTAAAGTATTTTATTTACCACTTCTCTATACATTGACATTACTTATGCGAACATTTTTCAATTTGTAGCTTTCCATTATCACATTCAATACCTTTTAAATATTTTGACTACTACTAAAATATAAAATTTTACATTAATAAAGTCACCTTAGTGGTCACTTATGTTTTTTATTAAAAAAATTAGGGGTTAGGGCTTTGATCCCATACAAAAAAAGTCAGAAAGCAGGCCTCACAACCAATAGTTCAGAACCACCAAAATAGATACAACAAAATAGATTGAATGACACAAAGAACCAAACAACAATAGGCCACCTGACCAAACATGTTAGCTAGTAGTTAGTTGGGAGTTATTTGGCTATGTGCTATTATATTACTTGAAAATATTTATAAAATTTAGAAATATAGTAGACCACTTCAAGGAAATGACCTCCAATAATTAGATAATTTAATATATGAATTCAATATTTGATGATATGATGATATGAGAGAGTTTTCTCTTATTTATAAGCTTAACTATGTAGGGACATACCCCTTTATCTTAATTAAGAGGGATTAGTGTGTTAACTAATATTTATATTAGGGTTAATAACTCCATAAGTTCTTATCCTTATTATATTTTAAGATATCATATATACTTAGTAATATAATATATAATTAGGAATATATCATATTAGGATCACAAAATTTTCTTCCCCTTCAAAAAGAATTGCCTTCAATACTTAGCAATTCTAAAATATTCTTTATGAATCACTCATCATTCCATGTTACATCTTCAATTAAAAAAATATTCCACTTGATTAGGAATTTTGAGGTGACTCTTTTTCACAATCTTATTTTAGAAATTCCATGAAGTTTTTGTATATTTTTTTATGAGTAATTTTTTCGTAGTAATAGTAGAAAATAGATGAGAGAGTCCAAACAAATATTCCTTCTTAATGAGTCTATCCACAACAAGAAAAATTACATCAAGATTATTTGAATTTGGAAACCCCATAATAAAATCCATTAATATTTCTACCTGGTGTTGTATTGGAATGCCTAATATTTGTAAGAGGCTTGGAGTCTTTATTGTTTCCCTTTTATTTCATTAGCATATCGAACATTCACCAAAAAAAATTTGACATTCAATTTAATATCTTCCCAAAAGAAATGTTTCTTTATAGGAAGAAATGTATGAACAAATATTTTATAGTATCTTGTTAGACCCAAAAAACCTCTCTTCTTAGGTTTCATCTTAACACCATTAAGTGACACCAGATGTCTTGAATATTCTACTTCTTTCACCCTAAATACAGATTTGGATTGTTGTGCATAGATCTTATTATCTTCTAATTTACAATTAACAATAAGAATATGGAACTTGTCTTTATGAGTGATATTTTTTAGCTTCTTGTAATGTGAACATATTCCCCACGGATCATCCTTTTAGTTAAGCCTAAGAATAGGGGATAAATAGGAACTTTTGTTGGGAAAAAATTATTCTTGGTATTAATTCAATGTCATGATTATGGTCACCAATTAGAGGTAAAACATGGGATTCAACTGTTGAATAATCTTTTGAAGTTTTGGTTGATCTTGAGCTATCACATATTGTGCTTCTATAAGATATAATTACCACTCTATATTATAGGAACTTTTATTGATTAATTTATCCATCCTATGGTAGCTATTGATTTCACTTGGTGGTGATTTTATTCCCAAAAGTTCATACTTTTTCCCATGTATCCTAAAATCCATGGATAAGTCTTAAAAATTAAAATATATTGTTCCTAATTATTTAAGCCATTGTACACCCATAACTACATCCACTCCCAGGTAATAGAGATATAAAACATTTCTTAGTCTAGTTGACAATTTCTCATTGAGAGTTTTATATGATGGAATTTACCACCATAAGGTAGTTGTTCCCCATCTACTATCATGAGTTGACAATTAGAGACTAGATAAAAAAGTAATTGAGCTCATTATATATTCTTATATCAATAAAGTTATGTGTACTATTATTATCAATTAACACTTTCACTTTTTTATTTTTTATATTACTAATTACTTTGAGTATTTATGGTGTATTTGTTCGATTCAATGCATGCAGGGAGATAGTTGTTCTTTCTTTTTCCTTGGAATCCTCATTCTTAAATTTTGTGTTTGGAAACAAAAAGGATGACCCAAATAGTGCTCTAATTCCACTTGTTATGATATTTCTAGGAAATATTTGTAAAAAATAGAAATATAGTAGACCACTTCAAGGGGGTGGCCTCCAATTATTATATATCTTCCTTATTTATAGGTTTAACTATTTATGGACATACCCCTTCATTCCAATTAAGATGGATTAGTGTATTAACTAAGATTTATGTTAAGGTTAAGTATGCCATAAAATTTTATCCTTATTATACTTAGGGATATAATATATATACATAGGAATATATCATATTAGGATCATAACATTATGGTGCTCTGAGAAGTTATTTATGAGGAAGACTTTAGAAAAATTCGTATTGTAATACTTTGATGACTAATTCAATATTATGATCTTTGATTTTCCCAACATTTTGGTATCAGACCTAGCAGTAAATGGAAGAGATATCTAAACATGTGGAGGGTTTTTTTTGTTAATTTTGTGATACATTCTTGGTATTTTTCCACATTTCCTTCCACTCTTTCTTCTATTTATTTGATTTATTGAGGATGGTGCATAAGATTGTGTTACAACGAGAAGTAATTATAACTAGCATTATTGTGGGATATTGAACTCAAGACCATTATGAGTCTTCCACAAGTCTATGAATGCCATGGCATGTAAACTTGAAATGATTTTTTGTTAGGAATAATAAATAATTTTTTTTGTTGTGTTGAAGTATTTATAGAGGCTTTGATTTTGAATCACAAATGATAGAGCAAGGAACCTGAATAATTTGCAACCTGGTAAAAAATGTAAGGTTTATTAGTTTTTTAGGTTTCTTTTGCACCAAGGGTGAAAAAGAGAATTGCCTAATTCAATACTGGCAACAAAATATTCTCCAAGCATTCAAATTTATAAAAATAATTTGAAATAAAGAAATATCAAGCATTGAGTTCATTGCAGGTCATCAAGCTTCTAGTTCGTTGGGTAACTGAACTATGAGAAAACTAGTAAGTAATGAAAAGGTGCAGTAAATTCCTCGGTACATTAAAATAATAAAAATAAATCATACAAGATATATGGACAATACTAATGCACAAAAAATTCTATAAACTATTACAATTTGAATCTAGAACACATTTTTTCATCTTTGAGATGCATTGTGAATATTCTCACCCCTAGATAGGGGAAGTCATGGCAAGATTGTAAGCATTTGAAATGTTATATATATATATATATATGGAAAATAGTATTGTATTTAATAGAGATTCATTTTCTTGATTATTCTTATTTGTTATTTTCAAAATAAATTTTGATTGTATGTTAACATGTTAAAAATTTGGTAATACAGTTTCCAAATGACATAGACAACATAAAGAAAAGAACATTCTTTGTGAAAAACACATTCAACATTTTGGTTTGCTAATAACAATATATATATATGACCATGCATAATAAGCATTGCTGTTAAAATTGAACTAAAATTATGAAAATATATCTTGAAACTTGCTATAAACCTATAAATGATCATGATATCATTTCAAATAACACACAAATGAGATTGAATGCAATCAACAAATTCAACACTATTAAGCCATCAACATTGCTATTTTACTTTAAACTAACTATACAATATAGCATTTTTAACACATGAATCGAGAAAAAATAGACTACAAATTATACATAAACACATCTCTTGTTTCTTACAAAGTTGAAAATTTGACTAAAGTAGAATTTAGTTAGTTTTAGAGAAATGTTATGATAGCAAAAATTGTGTTAAAGTTCCAAAAATATTTTTTGGACCTTGTTATAAAACTACAAATGATCATCTTTTCCTTTCAAACGACATATTGTTGAACTTTAATCAAGTAAACAAACTCAACACTATCAACCCATCGACATTGTTATTCATCTTCCTATCAACATTACAATTAATTACAATTAATTACTTTTAACAGATGAATTGAGAAAAAATTCTCTGCAAATTGCACAAAGGTCATCTCTTGTTTGTTGGAATACCGAGACATTGGCTAAAGTATATAATCTACTTGGTTCTAAGTAATTGATATCATTCCTAGCTTAATAGTAAGATGGAAGAAACATTGCAAACACATTTGATCATATAATGCCCCTTGTTCTCACTAGAACTGTAAGTACTAGTTCATGCTCTTAGAACCAGATTTGAATTTTAACCATTGGGTTTCATTAGTTCTATTGCTAACAAACATTCCAATTTATTTATCATGTTATGAACTTATCCAACTCAAATGAAAATATGATTTCATTTTCCAAGACATCCATTCTTTTATTTAGTTCTTTATACATTTTTGGACAAAAGATGCACATTTAGAACTAATAGTACCTTTAATTTATCTCTAACTAGAAAGGACCACATTGAATCAAATATAAATTGAACTCAACATGGTATCTCATTCAAATACCCTGTTAAAACAAAAATATATGAACTGATGCAACTTCAAATAAATGGATAAATTCAACTCCAAACAATATTTCATCCAATGCCCTATTAAAACATAAATGTAAACGCAGGAATTAATTCTTTCTTATTATCTTCTCAAACTCTTCCCCAGAATAAAACTTGGCAACAATATAAAAACAATAGCTTGCAGCCTTGGCTGTCCAAAAATCCTGCTGCAATTCAATCTTCTAACTACTTGAAAATCCCACTCAGAAATTCCAACTCTTGGCAGGGAAAGTTGCTGCTCTGCAGCCCTTGTTTATTACGTAGTTAACCCATATAAAAGCATAGTCATTACTTAAACTATCAATCACAATGTTATATTTATATAGTTTATTTATATTGGCGTACGTGGGTATACAACTCAGCTTGTTTAATCTTCCTTGCCACCATTGCCCAACTACTCTCCAACTATCACATTCATTCCTTCTATCTTCTATCTTCTATGTTCTTTGATGTATCTAGATTATTCTAGTGTCTGCGTATTCGAGAAGCTTCTCCCGTCACTTTAAGATGAACTCTATTTTGTAAGAAAAAGGGCAAGTCACTCTGTTTTTGTATGAAAGAATGTAGGCATGTTTGTAAGAGCACGGGCAACTCCGTTTCAGAAAAATGGCATGAATGTATCAATGAAAGAGCACTGACAGCTCTGGCATTATTAAAAACTCTATTCAATACAACATTGTTATGTTTTTATATTCTTGGTTGGATGTTGTATATTGTGTTTCGTTCCTCTCTGTTCTGTAGAAATTGTGCATTCTGTTTGACTCTGTATTTTCCAGCAAGTGGTATCAGAGCAGAAATGATCCAGAGAAAAGTTACAGATTGCATAAGAGATTCCATGAGGAGGTCACCCAGATAAGATCACTGGCAATTGGAGAGGACGCACCATAGGAGAAATCGTTGATTAAGGGTTTTATTGGAGATTGCTGAAATTTCAAGATCTGCAGGTCAAATGTTAAGGGGGAGCAAGAGATAAAAGATCGTGGAGATTAAAAAGTGTCACTGCAAAACAAAGAGGATTGCTGGCAAGAGTTAGCAAAGGGTATCAAAGTTGACTGCAAAGGCGGGGAGAAGCACAGGCCATCGCTGAAGTCAATGGAGTCTGAAGATGGTTGAAAAGAAAGGTAAGATCATGTCTTTTTAGTAGCCGCTACAACTTAAGGGCCGGGCTTAACCATCACACACTAAGCGTTGACCGCTTAGTGTGGCTGGTGTGGGCCCACTCAAACCTTCCGTTTCCGTTTTATTTTCCGTAGCGCTCCTTGGACCCTTCCCGGTGACGGTGACTGTCAACGGTTAAACTTGAATTTAGATTTTAAATCTGCTTCTCCCGCCGGCAAGGAGTTATTACATCTGCCCGCCCATTTGACTTCAGTGAATAGACCAGAGAGACCCGTGGCCAGTAAGGCAGATAGGTCGGCTGGATAATAGTGAATAAAAGGGGGTCATGCTTGAAGATTCAAACACCGAAAATTGGACAAGTGCAGATTTAAAAATAGAAGAAACCAAAGATAGGGGCTGCGTTGGATTAGAGAGGGGCTCAGGAATGTATAAGTGGGAATTGTGTAAATTGAGGCTGTGCAATTTAGAATTGGATGACAAATGCAATTATCCATTTAAAATCAAATTGATTGTGAAGTTGGAAAATTTTATAATCTGCAGATTTTTGTGAGAGTTTGGCTTGAACAGTGAGGCATGAGATCTGTCTTACACCATTGAGTCTCTCAATTCATAATATTTCTTTTTCAGATTTTTTTGGACTCAAAATTTATTATCTACAAATATTACTCTAAAAAAGATAAAGAATTACAAGTAAATAAATTTTGTTGATTGAATCAAGCCGTACAAAGTGAATTTCTAGGATGAAAGACAAGTTCTCATAGTTTTAAAGCACATATCATGATAAGTAAAACATTTAGCCAATTATTCTGTAGAAATAAAAGTAAACATGTTATTCATCTTATTGAAAAAAGTAATAAATCTAAAGTTCAAGGTGTCTTACATGTAATTCCCAGATGAAGAAAAGCATATGATATGTTTTCTAGATGCTTGATAACAATAAAAATATAGATTTGATATCAAAATAAAAAATTTACCTTGTAAGAGATAATTTAAACATTTTTTTTTTTTTTTGTAGAAGGGTATAAGCAAGGAGATATGTTTATCATTAATTTCATTCTTGCCCAATAACACCTATCTCTTTAAATTTAGTGATTCAAACTCCCTAAATGATCAAAGATTTGTATACTTGTTTTTTCTTGTTTAATGGACTAGACATTGTCATCTATATGAGTAAACACATTACCATGTACCAAATCTAAAATATCATCAAATCTCTAGAACATACAGAAGAAAATTTCTCTATTATGCTTTTCATAAACACAATGTTTAGGAAAATCAAATTCAAGAGATCAATATTCAAGTCCTCCTATAGACTTCAATTTAAAATTATGAAGATATTTCCTACCAATTTGAAATAGACTTCCATGCCACAACATGCCAATTTGACCTCACCATTATTGGGTAACATTTTTTGTTTTGTGGACTAGCAAAAACTTCCATTTTTAACCATAACTTTTAATACAAAATATCCTCTCAAAATTTTGTAATAGTTCTTATTAAGTACTGCATTAATATCTACATAACCCATATTGCTTACTAAAATAAAATTTACGATTGCTCTCTAAGTATTAAAAGCCCTTGAAAGACTCTTTGTCCTACCATTTTTGGTACAAATTAAATAAATCCATGTCATATTATGGAAATGAAAGATTTCTAGATTAGCATCTCAAGTAAGCATACTCTCCACTTCATTTTTTTGACAAGAATATGTACTCTCACAAAGGCGCTTTGTGTTTCAGGTTTAACATTAAATCTCTTGTCTGCTAGTCAACTTTTGAATGATAAGCATATGGTGAAGTTTTAGGCCAAGGATGGATTCAAATCCTATTTTATCTTTAAATATAATATGAAACTTACTAGATATTTTATGAAGGATTATTTATTTGCACTAGATGCAGTTTCATCCTATATGCTTTCTTTGTTTGCCCCTATAGATGAATCAATTGTTCTCTGGTATTATCGATATAGACACCTTTCAACCGACTCTCTCTATCAGTTCAACTCTAAGGATATGGTAAGTGGAATTTTTCATCTTTTCATTTCTTACCTCTGTGTCCTCGATGTCTTGCAAACAAACAACAACCAGATCCATTCGATTTGAGTGCCTTCCATGCTAAGGATCATCTTGAGGTTGTGCATACAAATCTATGTGCACCTTTTCCTAATTCCTTTCAAGGTTTCCAATACTTTTGGTTGTTAATGGGTGATTTCTTGTGTAAAACTTGAGTGTGCTTTCTCATGAAGAATATTGAATCCTTTGCTCAATTTCAAGACTTCTACTAGTGAGTTGTACAAGAGATAGGTCAGTGTCTTCTTCTCCTCTACTTAGATCAAAGGGGGAATTCATGTCAAAGGATTTCTTGGAATTCTTAAAGTTTCATGGCATCAAATAACATTTGGCTGACCTCTATACACCACAACAAAATAGAATTGCAGAGCGTCACAATCAGACTATCATGGATTTGGCTTGATGCATACTTTCCTCAGCTTGGTTTGAGGATCGATTTTGGGTAGAAGAAGTTTACACAACTGTTCATCTTCTCAATAAGGCTCCTATAAATATATTGCAAGACAAGACACCAAATATGTATGGAGTGGTTTTAAGCCTTCACTATCTCATATTAGAGTATTTGGTTGGACTGCATATGTGCATGTCTCATTTAGCAAGAGGAAGAAGATTGATTTCAAGATACTCCAATGTATCTTTTCAGGGTGTATAATACAACTTCAAAAGCTTATCATCTCATGGATCATAAGATATTAAATATTTATGAGAATTGAGACATGGTATGTGATGATTCGCCATTTGACTTCTTGACACATAAGGAATATACAACCACCTCTCATAGATTTCTCTCATAATCAGATAATGAGAATGAATATTCTACTCAGAAAGAAGATGATCTTGTCCCTTTGGAACATTATTCTTCACATCAACAACATCAATGTCTGAAATGGGTCTAAAATGCTATTAACAACTCCTATCTATATTGTCTTCCTAATCTCTCGTCAGGAGTTAGAATAGGAAGACAGGTGAGAAATGAGTTGAATCTTGCATTGTTGAGTTCAGTTGATGATAGTACTAGACTCAATACAATTTAAGAGGCTCTTAGTTAGGGACAATGGAAGAAGGACATGGATCTTGAGTATAATTCTCTTTTAAAAATCAAACATGAGAACTTGTCAATATACCTAAAATAAAGAAGCCCATAGACTATAAATGGGTTTTCAAAAAAATATAAGGTAGATGGATCCATCAACAAATATAAAGTGTCACTTATTGCAAAGGGATATTCTCAATGGGAGGGTGTTGATTATGACGATACCTTTGTACCCACTACAAATCTCAAAACAATTAGAGTTATTTGTGCACCAACAACACAAAAAGTTTGGAAGCTTCAGTAGATGGATGCCAATAGTGCTTTCCTTAATGGTGATCTCTATAAGAAGCATACATGACCCAACTAAAAGGATTCATTGGTAAATATCATCCTCAAAAGGTATTTCATCTTATTAAATCACTTTATGGGCTTAGAAAATCCCCTAGGGCATGGTACATAAAAATAGATGGCCACCTCTTGCAACATAGTTTCACTCATAGCTCCTCAAATCTAAATGTATTTATTAAGAAGACAAACATAGAGATTGTAATTATCATTTTGTATGGTGATGATCTTGTGATCACATAAAGCTCAAAAAATCTCATTGATGATGTAAAGAATGATTTGAAAGTGATGGTATGGAGGTCTAGAATGTTGCAGAAGACATTGAAAAATCCCACTAGGACTAATTCGCCATTCTGGGCAAATTAGTCTTGTTTCTGACAAAGTCTGTCGAAATAGGTTTTTGAATGCTAGGTGCCCAGATCTGAAGAAAAATCACTTTTTGTATTGACAGTGGGACTAATTTGCCATGCTAATGGCGAATTAGTCCACTTCTGGATTTCTAGAAATTCAGAGTGGGAATCTATAGCTTTCTATCTACTCTTTTTGCGCCTTAGATGTCTAAACCTAAAACAACAAATTTTGACTTGTAAGTGTTCTCCAAACTTCTTTTTAGGGCTTTAACCACCTTGAAAAGCTTTGATAAGTTGATGAAGACTTTTCCACCTTTGTTCTTTGCTAAATCTGCATACAAGACCTGTAAATCACATAAAGAGGGAAAACTTGTTGATTGTTAGGGCATGGGGGTTTGCCTTGGTCAAACTCCTTTTAGGTAATTAAACTAAAATGATAAAAAAAGTAATGAAACACATGCAACAATGGAATAAAAACCTTGCCTTGATGATTAATCTTGATTTGTTCTAGCAATAGATGGAGAATCTACCCTTGAATGTCTAAAAGTGTTATCTTAATGACTTAGAATGACAAAACCCTAGCTTGCTTGACAAGAGAACTTGATGAATGATGAAAGAAGAATGAATTGGTTGTTGATTAGGGTTTAGAGACTTATATATTTATAGGCAATTCACCTTATTTACCCGTTAATTGGATCCCTAAGGCCGACATGAAAGAATAATAAACTTAAATTCTAGTTTTTCCCGCTCAAAAGTCAAAAATAACCCAAATGGGATTGATTCACCACCTTGGGAAAACTAGTCCCACCTAGCAAGGACTCATTCACCCAGATGGTCGAATTAGTCCCAGAGGGGTCCTTTTGATAGGAGGAATGTTGGGGAATGAGGAATTCTAGTTCTTATGTCAATTTCTTTGGGTATTTGATCAAATTATGCCTTGGGATGTACAATATGGGGTCATAAGGGCCTATTAATGATGATGTGAAGGTTAATTAGGGCTTGGGACACAAAATTCAGTGTGAAAGTATGATTAAATACACTCTACAATATTAAAATGAGGTCCACACAGCCTAGAAAGGAACAACATCCAATGTGAATGTGTAAGACACATTACAAAACTAGATTAACAATAAGTTTAATTTACAAGCCTTCTAGATTGATGTGATAATGCAATTAAATACATTTTATGATGTTGAATTAAGGGGAGATGGGTTCATTAAGTCTAGAGAGGCGTGAAATTCTCTTACAACACTTTACAACACCTTCATAAGACATCAATAAATGCATTTACAAGGGCCCAAGACCTGATGTGAACACGTAAAATGCCTCGCAACACCAAATCATGGCCTCATTAAGTCTAATTTATCATGAACTATTCCCATATCAAGCAAGGAACACCCATTTTTCTATGCTACATATGTTATCAAATATCACACCTCATTACCCCATCATGGAGCAAGATAGACATACTCAAACAAGTCCTTGCACATCTCCATTATCAATCACTATTCATTTACATGTGTAATTCTATGCATAGACTCATATCAAGCTCATCTAGCATAGATAATTGAAGCACAATATAAATACAATGTTACAAGCACAAATATACTCATAGAGGACATATATTATATAAATTTAACTCTCATAACATAAAAAACATATTGTAGTATGCATAATCAAAATGACACATAAGAGCATGATGAGATCAATATAATCATCAAGTTATGGTACTAAATTGTGAAAATGAACTAAACTAGAATCACATAATGATAATGAAATGATGAAGTTGAAAGGATTACCATAGCTCAATCACACAATAATCTCATATGTCTCATATGGTCATTAGTGATTTCAATAGAGTGATATCACAATAGGTTACTAAAATCACATATCATGATAATACACATATTGCCTAGTATAATTTATAATCATAATATGACAATAAAAAAGCACCAACATAGTGAGCCTCTCAAACATCTCATACAAAGGATTCCTAAATCACATACAACACTCAAGAAGACATCACAATAGCAAGAATGGCCCTTAACCATAAACATCAATGCATGGAAATAATGATGATCACATGATCAATACAAAGTATGAGGTAGTATAATCATGGTTATAATAATTCCATTCTTGCATCCACATAGATAAATGATTTTTTGAAAAGGTCTTGAACATATTCAAAAACTTGAGCATCATAGAGCCTTACGGTAGAAAAAGGACATGAAACTTGCATGCCTTATATTAAATTTCACTATTTGATTCACTTATATTTGTATTCCCCACTTGTGTTTCTTTTTTAACTTTGACTATCCTTTAGCCTTTGTCTATGTTACATTTCCTTTGCTTCCTTTGTGCTCAAGATACATAGCTAATACATTGTTACACCATGTTTTTAGAGCTTATATAGTAATTGTACCTTCATACATCATGTTATACATTAATCTCATATTGACATATCATGCTTATTAGCTAGTCTAGATTCTTTTGTATAATATCAATATATAAATGTAATGAGTAATACTTGGGAGTAAGATTTGTCTATAGAGGCTCAATGTATGAAGCTCTAAATGCTTATATTCTTACACATGATTATATGTTTACATGCTTAGATTACATGTACTTTCATGTAAAGTTTCCCCTATTTTGATAATTTCTTATATCTTATGGATACAATCAATTGTTGAGGAGGTATATCCTATCATTAGTACTCCTGTTTAGATATGTAATCACATGAGCATACAAAGACCCATCTTATGGAGACTATATATAGGAAAGGTTAACATATATGATCAAATCTTTGCAATTTTCATTACTTTATATGGACCCCATTACAATATCCTTTGAGTGTCCAAATATTTGCTTTACATGTATATTTGTGAGAGTTACATACATTGAGATACACAATCATTTTAGTATTCACATGCACCTCAAAGATTGGGAAAAATGTAATGGTGAAACTTGCATACCCATGCCATTTTCCATTTTTTTTGTACTTATCTTAAGTTTTTGTCTTAATATATATGTATAGTGACAAATGACACAATCTAGTGTGAAGTTGGGATCATTCCCTAGCCTTTTTATCTATCTATACACATATTTATCCCTATACATCTAGCCCTATCTTATTCATTTGCACACATATTCTTATACATTTTTCCTTATGTGTGTAAGTTTATTACACCTATCTAATCACCTACGTCCATTTAGTCATTTTTCATCTAGATTTGATCATCATCTCTTTCCAAGAGATTTATGTGAGCAAACACTTATCCCTTTCCAATTTAAAATTCAATATTCAAGTTTGGTTGACTAGCCCCCTTCACTCTTCCACCATTAGTGAACTAAACACATGTTTTGATGCAATTCACTGCTATGTGCTAGTATTTAAAGGCATTCAATGCATTCTTTCTAATAATCAAGGATCCAACAATCTCATGGTTCACTCATGCATTTATTATTTTCAAAGCATTGAAGTAATTGATAGTAACACACTTTGATTTATTACAATTAAAAGAATAAATAATCTACATACTTAGGTACATGCCTATTGTCTTTAAGATCTAAGAGAAAGGCCATTTTGAAATCCTTTAAGGTATTTTTATACATGGCTAACTCCTCAAAAATTGAGAATGAGCAGAGCAAAAGGTTGCACATCATACAAACTTGTAAGTTAGAACATTACTGATTGCCAAAAGAAAAATGGAGCTCCAGTATATCTCTATAGCTACGAGTTTGTCTTAAGTGAACTTGTCTTTCAATCGAGTAGAGATCCAATGTAGAATTCCAAACAAATCACTAATAAAGATGCACTCTTTTCATGTTTTTTGTATGCCTAATGATGTTTTCCTCCTTCCCATGTGCTTACATAACTATCATATGATGACGCATTTTATTTGTTTCATATTTTATTATTTTAATTTTATCATTTGCCTCTAGAAACAACCTTATTACACATGTCTTCATGATTTATCTCAATTTTATATGCTTACATGCTTATTATCTAATGTCATATTTCACAATATTGCATGATTTATCATGTTTATGTATTTTTCTCCTTTCAAATTCTTTGCAATTATTGTATGGTACGTATATCATAACATACTACTGTGAGTTATGTTTTAGAGACCTAGTCATTACCACCTTCAGAGGCTCGAATTTATCAAACTATCTAGTCAAATCTTTATTTTACATGATTTGAGAGCTTTACATCTTATTAGTCAAAAAATTATTAGGGACCTTTGACATCTTATTAGTCAAACTTATATTTTGCATAATTAGAAACATTTGACATCCCCATAATCAAATTTTGTCTAACTTTTTTGTAAAAGACAATATCTTACCCTTCTCTTACTTTTATTTTTTATAAATTTAAATGAAACGTGTTTTTTTTTTTTCCTAATTTATATATTCAACTCAAATACTCATTGAAAATTTTAAAAGCAATATATTACTTTACATGAACCAATTTTTCACATTCTAAATCTTTTACTTAATAACCTAATTATTCTAATCCCTTTCATCATTAACTTCTAAATTTGTATTATTGATTCCTAAACTCAAGCTCATTACACTCACATTACCAATCCAACCCAAATATATGCAGGCAAAATACGTAAACAGATCTCACAGATTTTTTTGGCCACTCGATTTTAGTGATGTGAGTTAGGAACTCGATTATCTTAAACTTATTACAGAGATACATAAAGAGGAAGTATATACATTGTAAATCAAAATCTAAGCTAAAATATAAATTCTAACAGTTTTGCTTTTAAAATTAAACCCAAGATGACAGACAGTTTCCCTAAACATAATAGAATATTCTCTGAAAAACCAATTCCAATACTGCGCCAACTCATTCTCTCTCATCCCACAAAATAAACACGCATTGGCCAGCCAAATATAAAGCATTTTGACATTGCAATAATATTATTAAATTTTAATAAATTCCAAAAGCAAATCTGGAGAGCTCCATAACAAATCTAAAAACAAAAAAAAAAGGTAACTTAAATTTCAAATACAGTGCGGATTTGCCAGGCATTATACAGAACAAGAGAGGTAAAAAAATCTCTCTATTCATATAAAGAGAACAGAACTCGTAATTTACATTCCAAATACAGATGCTGGTTTGTTGGACATTATAAGGGATCTCTGAACAAAGAAAGAGGAAAAATAAAAAATTTCGTGCCTCACTTCACAAAAAATAAAAAATAGAAAGCTTTCTCCCTAAACTTTTAGTTACATTGTCCATCTTTTCCCACAGCGACACAATGCTCCTACGATCGAAGCATACGATCACTCGTTGGCATACAAATCCATCAAATTCTGAAGGAAAAAAACTTGCTGTTTCAGTGAATAATGTATTCTGCCGTCTCACTAAACAGGACTTCCGCCTTCGCCAAATTTGTCCCTCCAGGAACAAGCTTCTGCAGAGCCCTCAGCCTAGGCCTAAATTTAGCGGACCACCAAACATCAGGCCTTTTTAGCGTCTTTCTGCGAAAGCACCGTGCTCTTCTAAAATATTTTAGGTTATCTACCAAACTTCCGCAACTGTGCAGGAATAGTGTGTTTGAATTTGAAAATGGTTTTTATTATGCGGGGGAAACTGCTAACCGCTGACTGTCACGGCAATTGTTTAGCCAAACGGATTTTGGCAGAGGAACATAACAGATTAAGCGGGCCCACGTCCACCACCTAAGCAGTCAAAGCTTAGTGTGTGATGTTTAAGCCCAGCCCAACTTAAGGGGGAGTCCATAGGAATAAATATCATAAATATTGAAAAGGTATTTGTGGCTGGTTGATAAAAGTTATTGTATTTTAGACTGTAAAATGTGGAGTTCAAATAATGATGAATGTTATGTAGAAAGAATCACAAAATTTAAAAATTATTGTTATCAAAGGTAAATCAAATTGTTGTTTTCTATGCTAAAGTTGTAGCTGTTAAGGTGTTCTTAACCTTGAAGAAGAAGTTGAAGAAGAATGAAGGCAAACAAAGGTAAATTGGTGAGTTTAAATTATTTGAATTAATGTGAAAAGTTGGAAAAAGAGTAGGAGGAATTGTTAGAAGTTAAAAAACAAAATTCTGAAGTGTTAAAAGTTTTCAATTGAAAAAACTGGATAAGTTATAAAAATTTATGATCTTGAAATTGAATTGAATAAACTTAAAGCAAAGAATGAAGAGTTAAAAGAACAAGTGAAGACGTATGATGAAGTCAAGAAGAAATGTGAAGACTTAGAAGTAAAGCTAAAGTTGTTTGATGAAGTTAAGAAAAACAATGAAGACTTGGAAGAAAAATTAAAGAGATTCAAAGAAGAAAATACTTTGCAAAAGGAAGAAATATCAAAACTGAAAGAAGAAAATAAATGTTTGAAATCAAAACCATTGGTGTATGATGTATCATGTGGCATAGAAGATTTGTCAAATGGATTGTGTAATTTTGCTGGAGTAATTTGTGATAAAGAATATAAGCATGAAGATAATATGTGTGAATCTACATATCTTGTTAAATCTGATGAGAATGAGAAAAGTTGTAATGAAAACAATGTTGGATTAAAAATAATGAAAAGAATGGGTTATGAAGGTAAAGGATTGGGCAATAATGAGTAAGAAATAAAAGGGCCAATAGAACTAGTTATGGGGCCAAAACATGAAGGAATTGGGTATGTAATAGGCAAAAAAAATAATACAGTCTCAAGTAAATTTGGTCGAGAAATACAATGTATTCAATTTTCTTATTGTAGCAGGAAAGGGCATACAAAAGATAAATGTTGGGGCTTACACCCTTGCAGTGTGTGTGGTTTGAAAATTCATTGTGAAAAGAGATGTTGGAATTATGCTTCAAAGAAAGATTCTATGGCAGGTTGTATGAAAACGGATTGTGGATGGACTTATGGATCAAGTTGGCAGAAAATTATAGGTATGATTAAAAACTTGTTTGAGTACAAATGCCCAAGTGTGAAAAATGATGGTAATTTGGCAAGATTTGAAAGTTCAAGAAGGATAATAAATGGTTTGAGTGAAACATAATCTTTGTCTAGCAAGACATCTATAGAAAGTGAGTTAGCACGAAATTCGAGTTTTCTATTTTGAAGAGTTGAAAGCGAAAGATTCAAGAAACTGTCGTAGAGTTGGACGAAGACATGGGAGAGAGGCATCATTGGATTTGAAGATGGTTTGAAGATATCAAGCAAGGAAAAGGATTTTCAAAGTCAGCTGACTTGGTTATGGACATCAGCAAGATACAAAAGAAGACAACAGTCAATGGCAAATGAAGAGCAAAGGAATTGGAATAGTAGACGTACATGGTAGTGAAGATTAAGGAGGAGTGTTGGCATACGTGGGTATACAACTCAACTTGTTTAATCTTCCCTCCACCGTTGCCCATTTACTCTCCAACTATCGCATTTATTCCTTCTATCTTCTATCTTCTTTGATGTATCTAGATTATTCTAGTGTGTGCATATTCGAGAAGCTTCTCCCGTTACTTTAAGATGAACTCTGTTTTGTAAGAAAAAGGGCAAGTTAGTCTGTTTTTGTATGAAAGAATGTAGGCATGTTTGTAAGAGCACGGGCAGCTCTGTTTCAGAAAAATGGCATGAATGTATCAATGAAAGAGCACTGGCAGCTCTGGCATTATTAAAAACTCTGTTCAATACAAAACATTGTTCTGTTTTTATATTCTTGGCTGGATGATGTATATTGTGTTTCGTTCCTCTCTGTTCTGTAGAAATTGTGCATTCTGTTTGACTCTGTATTTTCCAGCAATTTATTGTATATATAAATTCATATGAAGTTGTTGCCAAAACAGAAACAAAAATTGTCATGGTGTACAGTACAAATATCTGGAGTTTTTTTCCTGAGCAAATAAAAATCGAGATTCGTCATCAGGGTTACTGGCAATGAAAAACAGCAAGACCAAGAAAACACACATGCCAAATGAATTAAAACATGATTTGTATGTGAGTATTTAATGTTCCTTCAAACTGAACCAAAAGAGTTCAACTGGAAAACCAGTGAATGTAACAAAAGAATGGAAAAGGATATGAAGTTCGGTCACGACCCTTGCAGAGGTTAACATATACTCTACACCTAATGGTGCTACTTATTTCTTAATATATAGCTAAATTAGATGTCTAGCTTTTGAACGCTTTCATTTAAAGGTGAGTGGAATTTTTTGATACTTCGACTAAAGTTGATTTGGTGATGCTTCCATGACCATCTCTGAGAGGAAACTTCTTGTTCCAACAGTATCCTGTGCGCTACAGAGTGGCGTAGATAACTACAGTACAAAAGCAATCGTCTAGACATGTTTGTTTGTACAGATTGAACTTAAACAACATTTAAGTGACTGACAATACACTCTGAACATCGATTCTTTAGGTCACTGTTTTATGTGAGCCCCACTTAACTTCAGTCTTTTCTCAGTTTCTTCAACCAGACTTTTTTTTGTCACTTTCCATTCCCTGGTCATTAAATACCGCTTTTCCGTGCCATTTGGTCAATCAACTACTAAATAAATCGCTCGTAGAGTCGGTGAGCCAAGACCATGGATTGTCGACCCTCTCCGTCCACCATTTTAGTCGCGAAACCTTCGGAATCAATAGGACTACTTCACGATCTTTAGTTGCGAATCCTTCGGAATCAATAGGACTACCTCAATCCAAGAGAGTGAAGGAGATGGAGACGTTTAGTAGGCTTAGTAGGCAATGTTTATTCAGTCATCAGGGTTCACATTTGACTGTACTTGTTAATTAATTGAAAATAAAAAACACATTGTATTTTGATTTTCAATAAATTAATAGATACCGTCAAATGTGCACTCTGATGGCTGCATAGACAATTCGTATTTAGTAAGCAGAGATATAAATAGTTGAGATGGAGGAAAAGGAGTAGCTGTGAGTTCAGGTAGAGGGGAAGACACGTGGTTTAGTAAATTGAGTTTGGTCAGACAGAGTGTTCTCTTCCAACCAAGGAATAAGAGCTCCAAGTCAGTTGTTTCTTAGAAATACTAAAATATTTTCTGATTTTTCTTACGTATGTTAATCATTTGAAGATAAATAATTAGATTTTTTATAACATTAAAATCAGAATAATCTCTAGTTTAATCATTGATAAAATTATATACGATATATTTAAGAAATTTATAATTGAAAAGAAAAGAAAATTATATATATAGGTCCGCATAAAATCTAAATCGATCAATAAATATTAGATTCATTTTTTTATAAATTATTGTGTTAGCATTCATAGATTAAACACAACTTGTTTGGAATACAATGAAAACTTAACACAAACTTATCTAAACATGAATAGATTAATTGTAACAAGTTTACTCAACCTCTTAGATCTAAAATCAACTTAGAGTTCATGCTCTGAGAACTTGTGGCTCCAAAGGGCCTATGAATTTTAGCTTAAGAAATACTTTAGTGCGGTTGTTGATGATGCTCTTTTTTCGGACACTTGGTTACCTAGAAAACATTTGGCTATCATGTAATTTGTTTAATTAGACAAGGGCATCTATTGATGACAAACAACTATCACAAATTCAATGTAATTTGGAGTCATTCACTAAATATTTGTTTGCACTTTAGTGTTGATACTTGACATTCTCAAATTGACTATGACATTTCTATGGTTCAATCAATTTGAAGGGTCATACTCTAAATAATTTAGTCATCAAAGTCTCTAATCCCCATAAAGAGGCCAACTAGTTGACTACTTTTGTACCAGCCTCTTGACTTTTGGCTTAAAAAACACACTCTAAGACAACTTGCTTGAAATACTACAAAATTCTAATAAAAATTCATCAAAACATGAATAAATTAAGTGTAACAAGTTTATTCAAACTCTTAGATTTGAAATTAGCTTAGAGTTCATGGTTGAAGAAATTGTGGCCCCAAAGGGCCTATGTATTTTGTCTTAAGAGATTACTTTAGCTCAGTTGTTGATGATGCTCTTTTTCCACACACTAACTTAGTTGCCTAAAAAACATGTGGCTAGCAGATAATTTCTTTAATTAGACAAGGGCATATATTGATAACAAAAAACATCACAACTTTATAGCACAATTTGGAGTCATGCACTAAACATTCAACTGCTCTTCAATGTTGATAATTAGCGTTCTTAGATTAACATAACATTTGTATAGTTCAATTAGTTTGAAGGGTCACACTTTGAAAACTTTAGTCATTAGAGTCTCTAAGCCCCGTAAAGAGGCCAAGTGTTTGACTTTGTTCATCCAATCTCTTTGTGTTTGGCTTCTTAGGTGTCTTTGGGATTAATTTATATAATCAAGTATATGTAAGTATTCTTAATTGTTGTAGTTCCATACTTCACCTTAATCTATATGCACTCTAAAACTTCCTACAAACATGAAAATTTTATAAAATTTAATCTACTTCTAGCTTTTTAATTGTAAATTTTACATGATTTTAATTTCCTCACCTTAATCTATATACACTCCATCTCTTCCATGTATTATAGGAGAAAGCCATTAGGGAAACATATGGATACCCAGAATGTGCTTTTTTTGATTGATGATGAAGAATAATTAGTTTTGATTCCTAAAGCAGTCATGGATACAAGGGAAAGGAAGATAAGAAATAAACGAGCCAAGGAGTACCTATTTCAAAGGAAAGATCTTCCAAAGAAGGATGCAATGTGGGAAGGTGATGCAGATCAAATCCTAATTTGCAGCCAAACAATTCTCAAATACGCACTGCAAAATTCATAGAACAATAATCATGCTTGTTGGGTAAGAAAAGTTTGAATCAATGGCAACCTGCGATGTCCACAATCAACACTTGCTCAACCATTATTCATCACAAATATTTTGGTTCCTTTTAGGTTCAAGAACCACCCAACAATTTGAATTCATCCAATATATAGATTGTCACGAGGAATTTAACCATCCAAGGAAGTTCAATTGTCACTCCTAATCAACTTTTGTGATGTGTTTTTTATCTGAATAGCAGTTATAACATACATCATCCTGATATGACAGTTTGTTATTGGTGATTCAGCATCCCTAAACCATCACTTGATGACGAATTCAATGACTTTGCATTGTCTTCCCTTCATCTGTTTTTATCCACAACTTCGTGTATTGGAGAACCAAAAGAAAATTGAATTATCTTCAACGAATGAATAGGTTCGCAAACTCGAAATGTTCACCGAAAAGAGAATCCCATTGGCGAGATGGCTTCGTCACAGACTAAGTCAAGCGTTCTTCCTTCTTTGACGAAAAGGCCATTCCATGAACCCCACGAAAGTATTCATCGGTAAAAAATTATAGTTTCTGAACCGATGCATTTATCGATACTATGTCATTGTCGGTTAATCGATCAATCGAGAAACTTGCAAACCATTGAACCCATCGGAAAAACTAAGGGTTCACAAAATTTTAAACTGGTCGAAACAAGGCTTAACCAAGCCTCAAAACCAATTTGGACTTGGGCCAAATTTATGAATTTTTTCAAAAGCAAGATGAAAAAACAAAAAAGCACAACAACATCTGAACCAAAATAAAAATCAAACTTGAATTTCTTTTGGGTGACACAAGATTATTCATGAATCCAGATGCACTTGCATCAAACACGTGAGGTAAGTGAAATGTTTCATGCGATTGCAACTCATGAACTTCTAGGTAAGTCTTGAATGGGTATCCCATACTTAACCAATTTAGAACCATGCATCCAATAAGATTCATCTTTTGGTCTATCCTTCCAATGTATATGATACTCCATATATTCCTTTCCCCTTGTTCGCTTAGCCACATGAATAACAATCACTTCGTCAACCTATTCAAACATTTTCTCAAGAAAATGATGTATCCAATTAGGCAAATCTTGGAAATTTGAATTTGAATTCCCTTGCATACTTGACTCTCCTCCATAATATTTATAAAGTCAACAACATTGAAAAAAGTAGAATGTCAATACCTGCTTGAAGTTCAATCTCATAAGCATTAGATGAAAAAATTCTTAGTATCTTACAAGGTCCTATATTTTTCCACTATAATTTATTATACATTCCCCGTGGGAACCTTTCCTTCTTCAAATATGCCATTACCAAATTACCCATCTAAAATTCATGCTCTCTCCTATGCAAATATGAATACTCCTTATATGTGATGGCACTCTTCTCCAAAGATTCCTTCATTGCTATATACAAATCATGGATAAACTCAACAAAATCTTTACCTACAACACTCTTTCTATGTAAATCAGTACTATCTCTCAACTCATCAACACCTCTCAGACTATATACATAAACAATATGAAAAGGGATTTTCCCTACACTCCTATTGACTAAATTATTATATGTGCAAAATCTTCTTGAGAAAATATCAAGTCAAGCACTAGTTAGGTTTATGATCCCCTACTAGA
This sequence comes from Sequoia sempervirens, assembly GCA_007258455.2. Taxonomy (NCBI): domain Eukaryota; kingdom Viridiplantae; phylum Streptophyta; class Pinopsida; order Cupressales; family Cupressaceae; genus Sequoia; species Sequoia sempervirens. The sequence continues at coordinate 3,369 of VDFB02090307.1, read as the reverse complement.
CATTAGAGAAAATTACCTAAAATCTTATTTACAAACTTAGTTTGACTATCAATATGTCCAGATGGTACATGAAATTAAAATTGAAACCCAATTGTGTACCCATTTTCTTCCATAAGGTACACCAAAAATGACCAATAAATTTCAAATCATGATCTCAAATAATGCTCCTAGGCAAGTCATGCAACTTAAATACCTCTTTTAAAATGAATGTAGAAATGTGGGATGCGTCATTAGACCTTTGAAATAGAATAAAATGAACCATCTTTAAATATCTATCCATAATAAGAAAATTAGAATCATCACCTCTTTGTGCTCGAGGAAATACTAGAATAAATTCCATATTGATATGTTCCCATGATCTTTGGAATAGGCAGTGGATGATACAAACCTATATTCTATCCTACTCCCTTTTCATGTTGGAAAATTCTAAAACCTTGCACTAAACTCTTTACATTTGCACTCATACTATACCAAAAATAACCCTCATTCAATTGTGCCAATGTTTATCTACACCAAAGTGTTCACTCAATCTACCACTATCTTTTTCTCTCATTGAATTGTCCCTCATCAAACCTTATGGTATACAAAACTTCTTACCATTTAACTAAACCAAAGATTTTTGTGTGTGGGGCTCTCTTTCTTACACTTCTAAGGTTTTGCACCTAAAAGGAGAGAGGTATTAAAAATCTTAATGGCTCACTCAAGAATAAGCCCTTAAGATTTCAATGCAAAGATGATTGAAACATGTCAAAGGGGAATGTCCTAGATACTAAAAATTGATAAAAGAGATTAACTACTAATGCATAACTTAGAAAATGCAAAATGTTCGAAAACATGCTATGATATGCAAAAAGACCTAGAAATGCAAGTAGAATGTAACAAAAAACTATGAGATTTACTTTGTGCACCCCAAAATTGGAAAGAGATGTGAAGGAGCTTTGGAATCCTGAAATTGCTACTTTTGAAGCCAACTGGGACTCATATTCCAAGCTGGATGACTTAGTCCTATTTCGGGAAGACTACTAGAATAGGTTTCAGACATCTGGGTACTCGAAATTGTAAAAATCTATGTTTGAGCCTAGGCAATGGGACTCATTCACCACTGGTGGAGAATCAATTCTCTTTCTAATTTTGAGAAATTCAAAAGTGGAACCTATAGCCCTCAATCTGCATTTCTACTCCTGATAGGTTTCTAGATTCGAAACTAGAAAATTCAACCTATAGGTGTTCTCCAAGCTTCTTTTAGGGATTTAACAACTTTGAATGACTTTGAGAATTTGTTGACAACTTTACCAACCTTGCTCTTTGACAAATCTGCAACCTATACCTACAAAACATACATAAAGAGAGAAAAATTGTTGAGGGTTAGTGAATAGGGGTTTGCCTTGGTCAAACCCCTTGTTGGTAATCAAACCTTTGAAAATGAAATGAAATATGTAAAAAGAATGATGAATGAATAGCATGCAATGCTACAACTCACCAAACCCTTGAAGCAAAAATTTGAAGACATGCAAGTTATAGCTCCAATGGATGTAGACTTGAGAATGCTTGAAATGCCTAGAATAGTTAAGTGAATGATTGATTAATTGCTTGAATGATTGGGAGATGAATGGGGGTGAAATGAGTGAAAAACCCCTATATTTATATACAATTATGCAATAATTCCAGAAGATACTACATCACAGGCCGGTCACCTTAGGTCTTAGAAAATAAAAACCCACCAGAATTTTGAATTTATTTTGATTTTTGAGCCAAAAGGGACTCATTCGCCCCTAATGGCAAATGGGTCCCACTCAAGGCACTTTATGTGGGTGTCAGAAATTAAGTATTATATAAATGATGTTTATTGGGTTTATTCTCAAAAATACACTAAAGTAAGGTCTGTAGACGTAAAATGGGGCCAATTAAAGCATAAGAAAGGTATAATTATTAATGACAAGCCTAGAAAAGCGTAAAATTTTGTTACAACACTTTACAACACTTTGAAATAAGGCTTGGTAAAATGATAAAAAGAAAGGTTATTTAGGCTCACAAAATATAATAATAAGATCCTTGAAGAGTGTGAAAGTGTGTTACAACACTTCACAACACTTTTGCAAGGAATCATAAAATTCTTATCAATTCACAAGGGCCCAAGACCTAATGTGAATGTTTTAATCACATTACAACATTAAATCAAGGAAAAACTAGGCAAACATCCACAAGAATGACCCAAATTAGTGTGAAAATGTCCAAAGATCCATTTTTCTATGCTATGTTTAGCTCCCACTTTAGTGAGAGGATGAACTTGCTTCAAAATCACACTAAAGTAGCCAAACATGCACATCAAGAGGGATCCAAATGCACCTATGCTAGCAAGATGAGACAACAACAATCACGAGGGGTGATCAAGCCCCTAGGATCATTATCACATAGAAAACCAAACATAAGCACAAAGGAACACACATGAAAATGATGATGAAAGGGATAAAAGAAAAGAAAAGAGAGAATCAGATCAAGCTTCAATCATTTTTCCATCCTGATGTGGATTAGATCTAGGCTATTTGTCTGGAAAAACACATACTCACTCTGAGGTGACATAACTCATGGTTGTCCGCCAGATGAGAAGTCCTAGAAGGTGAGAAACATACACTCATGGCTGGTATGCACTCACACACACATGTGGCTATGGGGAAATTCATGCCTCAGAATGGGCTTCCCACTCAACCATGAGAAAACTTATACCTTCTAATAACTTTAATAAGCTGCCACAAAAGAAATAAATTTTTGAGCTTCATGAGACAAGCAAAACTTTATATGCTTGGAGATCATGAACAAATGTGATGGCTCCATAGGCATGCAAGCTATGTTATGCAAAGTGGCCATATAAGAAATGAAAAATACAACATGCAAAGAATGTTCAAAGGAGTCTTACCTAGTTCATACGAGGTCCTTAACTTAGAGAACATTGTCTCTAATGTCTCTAAGAGAAGACCAATAAAAGAATAGAAAATTAACAACTTAGGGGATGCAACAACTTAGGGGATGCAATGTGTCACATCAAGCCACTAAGAGGAATGCAATATGCTAATATAGATCACGCTCATGAAGGACATCACACCCAATGTCATCCACAAAGCAACAAGCATATCGTATGAAGTAAGGCTGCACTAAGAATGAGGAAAAATAAAATGCAAAAGAATAATGCCAATGTATGCCCCCACTTTAAATAAATTGCTAAACACCATGCTGTGAGCAATTACTTTAAAGTAGAAAATGAAAAATGCAAACAATAAAGAATACACAAGAGTCAACTAGGAAAAACCTATGCCAAGTCATATGTTTATGAGTAAGGCCGCGTCATGTGAAGTAAGGGAAAAAGAAAAGGAA
>VDFB02090306.1:0-16402 GCA_007258455.2 Sequoia sempervirens | reverse complement strand
GTTAGCGAGATATTTGTATTGGGATATCCAAAACACTTGAATTTTGGATATGATGTAGATGTTACAATGAAGATCATATATCCTAATCCATGAGCTCTGATGTTACATTGCAGTATGAAATACTAAGACTGGGTCTTGATAGTTAACTACTAAAATGCAAGAAAACATGAATGCGAATATATTTTTTTGGTTGATGCAAGATTGCTTGCAACCTAGGATGCTCCTACATCACTTTAGTGACTCCAAAGGAACACTTCTTTGGATTTAGTGAGATTCCATATTGAAGGGACCTAATAAATATTTTATCCAAAAACATGCAATGATCTTCTTTCTTGGAGTACACAATCAAATCATCTCGATATATTTTTAGGAATAAGTCTATAAAATCAGAGAATGATACATCCATAACCCTCTAAAATTTTGTATCTACATTGGTTAATACAAAAGGAATCCTCACATAAACATAGGTGCCCCATGGAGTTGTAAAATAAGTCTTATACTTCTCAGAACTCTTCACTTTCACTTGATTATAACCAAAAAAACCATCCATCATTGATAAGAGTTCACAACCAGTCACCTTTTGCAACATGGCCTCCATATTAGGTAATGGATAGTTATCTTTCAATGATGACACATTGAGGTTTATAAATTCAACACACAACCTGATGTCACCATTCTTCTTCCTCACTAGCACTAAATTATATACCCAAGATGAATTCCTAATAGTATTTATTATGTTAGCATCCCTTAGCTTTACCAGTTCTTCTTGCAACTTTGGTGCCAAGGTAGGATTAATAGGAATTTTCTTCTTCTTGGAAGGATTTGCATATGCTTTTAGAGGAATTTTGTGTTGAAATAATTCCTCCCTATATGCCTTCAAATCATCATAAGACCAAGAAAAAAAATTCCTATATTTTCTCAACAAAGCAATCAGTATTGCTTTGATTTTGGGCTTCATTTTCTTTCCCACATAAAATTTCTTAGGGGCGCTCTTAGTCCCTAATTTTACCTCTTCTAGTTAGGGACCCCCATTCGAGTGGCCATACATGGGGCAAGAGATTAATCACCATTAAGGTGGCACTCCATCCTGAAGAGGTTAAGCTCAACATGGTTTAAGGGAGTACAACTCTGTCCGTATGACACATCCGCACAAGCAACCTTAGGTTTTCCCTTAAGGTTTACATTTATATACCGGTCGGGGGTAGCTTGGCTTTAGCTCCGTTGCCGGTTTGAGTCACGTTGGGGTGATGAAATCCCCAGGTAGGCCCAATTTCTAGAGTTGGTAACCGTTTCTCTTACACCCAAGATCACCCAAAAACGCGAGGGGAGAGGATACTCTGATATACCAAGTTAGGGTAATAACAAATAAAAATGGGTCTGGTTTTCTGATCACGAGGTTTTCACCAAGTGAGAGCATACTCACCTACCATCTTGAAAACACAGTCAAGCAAAGAAGACATGAATGTTCTTTTTATGTGCACCAAAGTTAAATGTTTGCTAATCTATGAAAAACAAGCACAATGTTTGTTTTATTCCATCTTCGACATTCGAATCTACAGACAAAAGATTAGTAGTCTCTCTATTAAATGATCTTTGACACACGAGTAGTAACCGCCACACGCTGCAAATGGAGATTAGTAACACAAAACCCTAAGCTAGCTAACATGTAGAAATGAAAAACCAGGAAATCAGAGGACCAGAAAAAAAACCAGAAAGAAACCAGCAACCAGAAAAACCCTAAAATCTGAAAATCAGAATGCCAAAAATGAAAGAAAATTTTTACCAGTTGAATGCGGCTCGATAGAGCAGATGCGTCGTTTAGGACTTCGAATGCGGCTGAATTTGTCAGATGTAGCTTCCCCGAGGTCGATTGCATCGCGACAGAGCGATTGCGGCTTTCCCATTTGCGAATGCATCGTGACGCATCAAATGCATCACGATTTAAAAAAAACGGTTGCGTCGCTTTGTACCTGTACCTACAAAACAACATAAAACACAAAAAACGTACGGAAATAACCAAAAAAATGGAGTCGGGTTCACCAATGTAACTGAGGGTAAATTTCTGGATTTAATATTAGATCAAATGAATGAATGCAAATCATAAATGACAATAAAACCCCAAAGTTCTATAGAGCACAAAGGAAGTTAAACAATAGAATGAGTATACCTGTTTCTCAAGATTTCCATGATTACCTCCATAGCACCTTCTTACTTGCTGGATGATGTTGCCCTCAGATTTGTCGTGCGAGCAATCTGCAAATGTCTAAGTCCTACACCAAGCTTTGAAGGATTTTAAATATGCCTAATGACTATGCCTATGACCATGATTGATAATGCCTAAATATGCTAAGATTTGATCAAATAAAGATAATAAGTGTTGAAATTGCTATGAAATTTAAGTGTGCAAAATGCCTAAAATGTAATGTGTCTATATAAAATGTCAGCATGTATGTGTGTAATCAAAAAGTGAGAGGAAAATGGCATTTTATAGAAAATGTCATTTTGAATGGACGGATGAGATTAAATGATGATGAGAACCTAAAATGAGAGGTCCAGATTAAATCTGAGAATCCCTAATTAGGATTAGGGCAAAATCATTAATCGAACGGTCAAGATAATATCTCAAATAATCGGATCGACGGTGGAGAATAAATGAGATAAATGAATTAGAAAATAAAGATTTTCAAAATTGATAAGATAAAGACTGAACTGAAGATCATATTTGGAAAATCGAGAGTCTACCCGATTACTTGATTTTTGGAAGATTAGTTTCATTTTGGAATTGAGTTAACAAAAAATATGGATTTATGAGGATAACAATTGATTTTCTCCAATTATTTTCCAAAGTGAACTCAGTCACATTGTGACAACATTTTAAATAATTTAATTTTATTTAAAATGAGAGGAATATCAAATTATACCAAATAATAAATATATAAAAATGAATTTTAGCAAGATAGATTTAATTAATTAAACAATTAATCACCATTTAATTCAAGACAACAGTGACATATTAAATAAATAAATAAAACTATTTATTGCACAATCAGAAGAAATAAATGATTAAAGTGGGGAACTCAAATAAATTAAGAAATTCTATTTTAATAAGGGAAGACTAGACAATTAATGGATAGCTTAATAAATAAATTTAAATTTATTTATTTTAATAATCATAAGAATCTGAAGGACATGAATTAATTAAATAACAGAACATTATTTAATCATTAGCTCTAATGTGGACCAAGGACATACTAAATGTCATAATTATGTTAGACTAAAGTGGTAAAATGAAGTCAGAGGCTCAGGCCATTTTTAGGTGTCTACATTTTGCCCCTTTGTCATAATGTAGCATGTCTTATTGTGACAAATAAAATAAGCCAAAATATGCCCCAATAAAGGTATGAGTATCATTGCCCTTGGAAAAAAATTTCAAATTTTGGGTCGCATGCATGAAAAATTTGTAAAGGGTCCCGATAAATCAATCTTATGACTAGAAAAACAATGGCGCAGTCGGTTTCGGATTCGAACATGTTTAAGACAGTCAACGGGGAAGTCAAAGGTGGTCAAATGAGCCTCCAGTAATAACCTAGGTTGAGAAATGTCATTTTGACTTTATAAATAGGTTGACAAAGGGGTAAAAGTTAATTCATTTTCACTATTTACCTCGTGAAATTGGAGAGCCAGAGCTAAAAGCACGTGAGGACGATGGTGATCTAAAGGTTCAGAGCATCATGGGGAGATCGTATGGACCTTCGATGGCCGAGGGCTTGGAGCCGCAATTCCTCGGTTTTGCTTTTGTAATTTTCATTTTGCATGTCATTTTTAGTTTAGACAACAATGCCTTGCGCCAGTAGACGAATTGTGTTCAGTAAGCCGCAATTCTTCACGTTTTAATGTATTTGATGCGCCTTATCGCGGCGTGCAATGAAAAATTAGTGTAGACGTGTAGTTTCAGACCGACGACAATTCTCAGACACATTTGACTTCCATTCAGCTGGTATTTGAATGAAACCGACAATTGTCAAATTCAGTAAATGCATTTGTTGTTTTGATTGATCTAATTGTGCTTATGCGACGAATCGCTTTAATGCAACGTAAAGATTCATCAAATGTCGACAAGTGTAAACATGCGACGATTGCATATTTCCGAACTGCATTTGATGTGCATTTTATACGGGCTGACTTTTTTGATACTTTAATTTCCTCAATTTCACGCAGATTTGTCTTTTCTCAATTCTAGGTTGATTTTGATATTTGTGTATCCTTAGATGCTTTTCGTGATGCTGACAGTTGTCCAAAATGTACTGATGTATTGTTTGTCTTTTTGTAGAGGTAGCTTGCCCCTATCTACATGAGAGAGAGCAGACCGACCACCTTTCAGTTTGCCAATCAGTTGGGCCCACGAGAGCGGCAACAACTGATGCGTCTGGGACTATTTTATGCTACCTATATGCCAGCCATTCGGGTGAATAGGGACATCGGGATTGCCCCATGCGAAGGGGTGAAGTATTCGTGAGACTTGTCTATCTTGAATTCACCGGTGAGTCATCATCACCTTGGAGGATGTCTACCGGATATTGCAAGTGTCGATCTGAAGGGAGCGGATTATCTACGACCCTTGTCATGGTGAGCAGACCTTCCGAGCTTATTATCGAGATTAGGGTGTAGGACTAGGCATCCAGTGTTATGAGATCAGGTGGGAGTTTATGGCCAAGCACTATGGTCGCTGATGTCTTTACACTTCTTTGACTGGGATCCCGATTCTGACTGGGACATGGATTTCTACTATTATTAGCGATGTCCTAGTTGGTGTAGACATGCAAAATTTACATTATGCATTCGATCAGGATCATTTATCAATTGAACTAGATATTGCATTGGATCCATTCATCACCTTCATCCATTTAAATAATCTCATTGCCTAAGGTTATTTAAAATCAAAAGCCATTTAAATCAAATCCTAAATTATATTCCACCATTTTCTGATTTAAATAAATCAAGTATCAAAGTCCAAAAAGTCAAATCAGTTAATCAGCATTAATCAGCATGATCATCATCTAATCCTAATCTAATGTTAATCACATCCCACTTGCATTATCTAGATCTAGCCACTTGCACAATAAATCAATTTTATTGATTTATTAAAATCTCATTTTCTCTCAACATGATAAGTCAAATAGGGCATTTATTGCTTTTCTTTCTTGTCCCCCTCTCAAAATTAATTGCAAATTTGAATTCAAAATTTCCCCCTCTTGGGCACTCTTCCCAAATCTTGCACATACATCCATCAATCACATGGTGACAAGTGTCCTCAATTCATTGGCTTGTTTTTGATCCCACATTGGTCCCTCTTCAACATTTGGCATTTTGAAAATCTTTAAATAGGTGCATCATCCTCAAGCAAATCCTTCACAATCTTCACAATTTCATGCAAGGTTACTCTCTTCATTTGAGATTTGATCTTGTTCATCATCACTCCACCATCTCCATTTGCATTTGCACAATTTGAGCTTTGGTCAAGGATTGGGAAAGGGTCACTAGCACATGTGACACCAATCCAACTATGGAATAGGTACAAAAGCAAACGAAGGTACAAGCGAAGGTACAAACGAACAAAGGCGAAAAGATGCAAAGCAAAAGAGGAGGAGGATTCTTGTTTGAAAACACAATGTGTTTTTTAACACTTTGATTTTTTTTGATCAATACTACTTCACGAAAGGAGGGAAATGTTTTTTTGAAAACACAATGTGTTCTTTAACACTTTAAGTGTTTATTCAACACTACACGAAATTGTTTTCCTTTTCGTTTTAGAACATTAGTTTTCAATTGGGGCTAAAACGAACAATTTCATTTTCATTGCAAAGGGCTTAAAACGAACCTTAGAACAAACTTACTAGATTTCGTTTTGGTTTAAAATTGAACAAGGCAAACTTCACACTTGATTTTGGTGCTTAAAATGAAGTCATCATTGCTTTGAGGCTAAAACGAACAAGTGCTTGATTGTGTTATTTTGTCTTTTGAGTGTGTATCCTCTCCCCTTGCGCTTCGTGCGATCTAGGGTGCAAGAGAAACACTCAAAATACATTTTATTGCTTTGAAACACTTCATTTTGGGCTTAAAAATTGAACAATCTTGTGCGAGTGTGAGTAGGGGCATTTTCGCGTACATTCTCGTTCTTTGTGCCATCAAAGAATCGATCGAGTTACGGATTGTGTCTTTGCTCGCTTTTGTTTATCTTAGAGGGCCTGCCTTGGGGAAAAAGTACTCACCCAAGTGACGACTCAACCGGTAACACTCTAAAGCCAAGAGTATTTCCAGCCGGGATATAAATGAGGATTTTGGTTAAACGCCATAATCACGCGGTTGGCTCCGACAAGATGGATCCGAAAGGGGACTCTTGCCACGTTGGGTCAACTCCTACGAACGGAAAGTCCTTACTAGAACCTATGTGTTAGAATTTTCCAAAATCCTTAATCTGTTTGTTGGTGCAAGAACGGTCGTTCTGAAGCCGCCCCACAATTTTATGGCTTTTAGTAGAGATGGAAAGTATGCCATGGGAGTTTCATGGTGTTGGATGCTTGGCTGCCCCAGATAAGTGAGTGCCGTGGGAGGGGAGCCGCAATAAGCATCTAACCATTCGCTAAAAATAAGAGTAGCTGGACTTGCCCAAGTGGGGACTCAACAAACATTGTCTATCACATCCATAGGGCTTGTAATTATTTTTTGTTTGAAAACACAGTGGGTATTCGAAAACATTTTGCAAACAAACACTTAAACATGATCATGCAAATTTCAAACCCCTTTTGATAGAGAAAATACCTTTTGACAAATTTAAGTGTTGTTGCCTTCCCTTGGGATTATGTCCTTAGAGGTTTCTCATCACTTGAATTTATATCGTCATTTGCTCTAACTAGGGTTAACCTAGGAAATCCCTTTGCCTCAATTTCTTGGAATTCCCACACAACACTTTGTGGGAAGAAAAGGAATTTTGACATAGGACATCTTTAGTTTGAAACATAATCAAGAAAGTGTATTTGGTAAAAAGAAGTCATTAAAAGCAAAGATAAGCAATTGAGCCCCACACATGTCTTTTCAATGATTTCTCACAAGATCAAGATACAAAAACCCAAGAAAAGGAAACTTAGCCCAAAACAACATCAACAAAGACTCAAAAGGTTATATGATATTAGAGAAAAGTTGTTGGCTAATTTCTATAGACATGCTTCAAGAGACAACCCCACTTTATATTCATTTTACTACACACGAAATCCAAGATTGTTTCAAGGGATTGGATACCTTGCTTAGGGCATAACACGTTCTTCAATACCTTGGTCTTGTTAAGCAAAAGTCTAAACTAGGGTCATTCTAAGATCAAAACAAACATTCATCCATCAAAAACATCATCAACCATAAAACATCTCACCAATATTTTGAGAAAATCTTGACACAACTATGCTAGGCTCCTTTGGTAGACATCAAAACCTTTCAAACATGAGACTTTGAATTCTTCAAACATCAAACATCAAACTTGTTCAACTCCATTGTGTGTGAATGAATCCTTTTGCACATGCTTAGTTGAATTATCACTTTGTTCAAATTAATGGTGGATAGATGCATCCTTCTCCCATCACTAATTTGGATTATCTTTTGGTTAGCTTGTGAGTAGACACATCCTATTCTCACTTCTAGATCAAATTATCCTTTATGAGCATTAGTTATCTTTTTTAGATCATCATTCAAACATCTTGGGGATATCTCTTGCTCAAACATCAAACATTCAAAAGACAGAATTCAAAGTCTAAACATCAATCAAAGCAAACCCAAAGTACCTAGCATCACATCAAGATTTTCAATACAAATTCAAAACTTCCATTCTCACCCATATATCATACACCTTTCATCTTCACATCTTTGATCTTTTACACATCCTAGTTTGCTCTTTTATGGTTCAAACAAGATCACAACACAAGAGGAACATGGAGTTAAATCAAGAAACATCAACCACAAGTGATCTAAGCCAAAACATTCCAGAAATCCAAAACACACCACTTCCAGACCTCACTATCACTACACACGATCCACAAAAAGAGGTCTTGGTGGAAGACATCACACCAACAGAATTAAGTGAGGAAGAAGTTCTTGAGATGCTCAAACAACCAAAACTACAAAAGTTTCTTCGCGCAATGGCTAAAATAAATCCATCAATTCTCAACACTATTGAGGATGAGCTTCTTGTACCAAATGACCAAAACACCCTTCCACAATCAACCACTTCCATTACCACCATAGAACCTACTATCAATGAGGATGATACCCTCTTCAACACGCATCAAAACCCACTTTACAACCCACTTGGATTTATCGATACATCCGAGGTTCCTTACCATACCACCTCATCATTTTCCCTTGACACGCAAGTGTCTAGACCTTTGGTACAAGCAAGCTCATCTGAAATAGAGAGACCCTACGGATTTGTCTCTTCATTTGCACAAGAAAATTTTCCACCTTTCAAATCATTCACACCTCCCACCACGTCAACACCATATTTTGGTTTAGGGATCCCCCCTTTACCTAAATTTCCACCTTTCCCTAACATAAATCGCCCCATCCAAATCAATTCATCCAACCAAGGGGGTACATCACATCTTTCGAACACACCATCCACATCAAACCAACACATGATAGCTAATCAAAATACGGTCTCTCAAAGACCCACTATTTCGCTCATCTCTACCATTCCTACCACTTCACCTAGTCCCACCATTCCTATCACTTCACCCATCCCAAATGCACCTATCACCACATTCACTCCAACCACTACATGCACTATACCTCAAACTTCCACTACCCCCATCACACCCCTTACATCGCAACCTCCCACCATCGCTCTAAACACATCTCAAACTTCCAACACAATTCCGATCCCACCACCACCACCACTGCGACCAAGCCAAGTAAGCCATTACAATGCTTCATTCAAAGCATACCAACAATTGCTCCAACAATATCAAACAATTCAGCAAGCACCTATAGCCACACACGCTTCTCAAGCTTCACGACAAAATCAAGCTCAAACATCGCTGCAACAACAACAAGCACAACAAGCAGCACAAGCCCAAGCTTTGTTGCAACAACAACAACGAGCTACACAAGCTGCACAAGCCGCACAAGCTGCACAAGCCGCACAAGCTGCACAAGCCGCACAAGCTGCTCAAGCTGCAAAAGATGCCCAAGATGCCCAAGCACGAGTGCAAGCACAAGCGCAGTACTTTGCACAACAACAAGCAGCCCAACAACTCGCATATCAGAAAGCGTTAGAGCAATACCAAGAGCAACAAGAAGCAGCCCAACAAGCCCTAGCTGACCAACAACAAGCATTGTTGGACCAACAACATCAAGCACAACAACAAGCTCTATTAGCGCAACAACAACAAGATCAACAACAAGCGTTGTTGAAAGCATACATGGCACAACAAGCAAACATTCCACCCATTCAAACACCCACTCCACCCCCCCAGAACACCTTCATTCCACCTCCTGATCCACAATTGGATGTCACCGCACAAATAAAATTTCTGTCACAACAAGTGCTTGACCTTCAATCAGGAAAGACACCAAAACCACAAAAAAACCTATGCCCTTATCCATTTGATAGGAGCGTAGAAATGAAACCATTCCCAAAAGGGTCTGAGATCCCTAAATTTGACAAATATCGCGGAACGGGTAACCCTGAAGATCACATCAGGGAATTTCAAGTACATTGCATGGAGGGGGCTCACGACGAAACGTACTTGATGAGATTATTCCCAAGAAGCTTGGCTGGAAACGCTATTGATTGGTTTTCTCGACTTTCTGGAATCAAAAAATTCCAGGAAATCGTGGATGCCTTCATACATAATTATTCCTTCAACACTCCCATGGAGGTTAGCTTACAGGAATTATCATCTCTCAAACAAGGGAAAAATGAATCATTCGGTGCTTTCTTACAACGATGGCGATCCAAAGCTAATCAAAGCAAGTGGTCCATGCCTGAAGAACAACAAGTGGGAACTATCATTGCGAATCTTGATGGGCCCTTGGCCTTCCACCTCAAAATGCAAAACATCACCACTTACGACCAATTGATACCTAGGGCGCTCAATATCGAACAAGCCCTTGCCACGTAGGGAGAAACTTCATCATATCAAGAAGGCCGCTCATCATCCAATTATCATGACAAACCACGAACATGGGCAAAGAATCGTAATGTAACCAATGATGGTGTTGTTGACGCCAAAGTTGTCATTAGTGCCCCACGGAAGAACAATCCACCATCCCAACAACAACAACACCAAAATACCAATCAAAGCAATCGACAAGTCAATACTGTGGTCCAACCATCCCATAACCAAAACACAAACAACACTGATAATCAAGGAGAACCACAGCGAAACAAGTTCTTCCCCAAACGAAAATACACACTCCTTAGGGAACCTGCTGAAGCAATCATGAAAAGATTGGTAGATGAAAAATTGATAACGGTCCCTACACATAATAATTATCAAGAACCATCGGTCAAGCCACCATGGTATAATGAGAATTATCTTTGTGACTTCCACAAACTCAAGGGACACACGACAAACAACTGCATGAGGCTCAAAAATCTAATTCAAGACCTCATAGATGACAAAATCATAGATGTGGAAGCACCATCAGGAAACAAAGATCTCAAGATTTACACGAATCCGATGCCGAATCATGGCAACAAAGGAAACAAAGATCAAGACAAAGGAAAAGGGGCTTATAAAAATGTCAACCACACATACGAGGGTGTTGTTGCTTGTTTAGACGAGTTTTGTGGAGTCATCACCATCAAAGGGGCCCAAGCCGATTGTGGAGTCACCACAAGAGGTGGAAAGGTTACCATTGCAGCACCATCCCAACCAAGCAGAAATTCCACATCCAATCCAAGGTCTAACCCTAGTGGCTATAATTTCTTGGATCAATTGAAAAGAACCCCTGCACATATCTCCATCATGGAGTTACTCAAAATCTCATCTGCACACAAAAAGATTCTAGAAGAAGCTTTGGCGTCATCTACTATCCCCGCAGATCTAGATACAGAACAATTCCAAGCTATGGTCGCAAGTATCACCACACCTAACATTCTTACATTTTCTGAACAAGACTTCCCCACACAACCATCTCACAACCGTGCACTTCATCTGGAGGTGTACGTAAATAAAAAGAAAGTCAAGAGAGTCTTGGTGGATGGAGGTGCAGGCTTAAATATTTGCTCCTTAAAGCTTCTAAAGAATTTGAACATTTCAGAGGATTCAATTGACAAAGGAAAAGGCATCACAATAAGAGCATACGATGACCAGGAAAGGGTATCCCAAGGCACCATTCAACTTCCTGTCCAGGTTGGACCCGCCATCATGCAAACCAACTGTCAGGTCTTGGACCTCGATTTACCATACAACATTCTCCTAGGGCGACCATGGATACATGCAATGCAAGCTGTAGCTTCAACTTTTCATCAATGTGTGAAATTCACACATGAAGGTCAAGAGGTTACTATCCATGGAGATCCTGAGCCATTTGCCTACTGCAAAAATCTAGAGGCAAAATACTACAAGATCCCGCAAGTACCCAAGAACGATGAAGGCCCATCAACACCTTACGTGGATCCCGCCACTCTCACTTCTACGACAGAGACACCCTCCACCCCCGCCATCCCCGCCTTTTCTGATATCAAAGTCATAATACAAGATGATGGTTGTGGAAACTATTCAATGCCTAAGAATGATTTTGTAGTAGGAGAGCTACCACAATCTCCTAGATCAAGAGGACGACCACAATCACAAGAAGCTTCAACATCTCAAGGCTCCTATGAATGAAACCCTACCTTCACAAGTGCAGGAGATCTTGGTCAGGAAACATTAGAGGGGGACCTATCTCATCTCCTTTATCGAGATGATATACCGGCAGTTGAATTGCCTATGGACGAACGAAACAGAGGTATGAAGATGATGCTCTTGATGGGCTATAACCGAAACCAAGGGTTAGGCCAAGATAATAACGGGCGTGTAATACCCATTATACCTGAGAAGCAAATAAAAAATCTTGGCATTGGTCATCCTACTCCTAAGGTAACTGTACTTGGTCGAGGTGCCCATGGTAGACAGAATCGAATGCCTCCTCAGGAATCCATAGCTACTCCACAATCCTCCATGACTTTAGGAATGCCCACTGATTTAATTGAGTCACCAGAAATAGGATTATCTTTGTTGTTTGAGGATACTAACATCCTTATGATTAGTACCTTATCTTATGAGTCTGAAAACCAAAGCAATGAAATCCGATTAGTCTATCCCCAACTGATTGATTACGACCAACGAGGACCACCAATTCTTGACATGTTTGAAAATGATGAGGCACTCTCAGAATTCATGGGACTTAGGGATGACATTCCATATGGGGATCATAAGGCAGGTTTTATCATAGAGCTGGATACACATGCATACTATGGAGAAACGATTGAATCCCTCAGTCGCAAAAATAAAAAATTGAGAATAATCTCCAAGTCCTTGAGTGAAAACCACCTTGTGGCACTCTCTGACTCTGAAAAAGTAAAAAGAAAGGATGCATCCAATGGTGAAAACCTCTCTAAGGTGCCTGAGGATGGGGGATTCAATCTTCCTCTTACAACTATACACCAAGAAAAGTTAGCTATGCTAGCAGAAAAGTGCAACCCCATCAATCTGGGAACACAAGAAACTCCTCATATTACATTCTACGCTGAGTCATTATTATGCAAAGAACAAGAGGAGTTGGCTACCTTCATAAAGGAAAGGAAGATAAATTTTGCGTGGACCTATGCTGATATGCCAGGATTGGATCCAGAGGTAGTGGTTCATCACTTGGCAGTCTATCCTAAAGCTAAACCTGTGAGACAGAAGCTTCGCAAAATGCATCCTCAAATTGCTTTGTTAGTCAAAATGGAGCCCAAAAAGCTATTAGATGTGGGATTCATTCGACCAATTGATTATCCAGAATGGGTAATTTAACTTCTGGCGGGAATTGCCATCAAAGACCGAAGAATCGGTTACAAACTGGTGACACGGACTTTAGGACTCAACAAGGCTTGCCCAAAAGATGATTCCGCCAGTTCAACATTGGATATGATTGTAGATTACGACCGCGGGCATGAGATGCTTTCCTTGAATGGACATTTGGATTTTCAGCTATAATCGATAAGAATTGCAGTAGGGAAACACCAACATAAAACATCTTCACTCTTGTCCTTAAAGTAACATATACTGTTGGAACGTAATGCCATTCAGCTTAAAGAACGCTGGGGCCACATACCAAAGGGCCATGACACTAATATTCCATGACATGATCCACAAAACAGTTGAGGACTATGTTGATGACATCCTGGGAAAATCCAAAAAGAGGGAGGATCATATATCGGTCTTGAGTGCTATCTTTGACAGACTAGAAGAATACAAGGTTCGTTTGAATCCCAAGAAGTGTGTCTTTGGTGTACAATCAGGAAAGTTGTTGGGTTACATAGTGTCAATGAGAGGCATTGAGATTGATCCGGCAAAGGTGAAAGTAATACTTGAAATGGAAGCTCCTAGGACATTGAAACAACTGAGAGGTCTCCAAGGCAGGCTTCAGTCAATTCGCAGGTTCATAGCACAATTAGCAGACAAACAAATCCCTTACTCTCACTTACTCCACAAGGGGGTAACGTACAAATGGGATGACAAATGTGAACAGTTTCCTTCAAATAAAATCAAGGAATATCTCTCACACCTCCCTGCATAAAGGCCTCCAATCCGGCATCAAACCATTGATCCTTATCTCACAATCGAGCAATGCCTCTTGGTGCCTCTAGCACAACATGATGAAATGGAATAGAAAGAGCCATCTACTACATCAGTCATACAATGGTGGGCCATGAGTTAAGCTATACATTCATTGAAAAATCTTGCCTAGCAGTGGTGTTTGCATCCCAAAAATTCAGACACTACATGTTGGCACACAAGATCAAACTCATAGCTAAAATTAATCCCTTAAAGTATCTTCTTTCAAAGGCAACGCAGCAAGGTAAACATTGCCACCCGGGCGCATATCAGAGTATGTGGATGTAGCAAACCGCTAACACAGTCATCGCAGCATCAACCGCGTGACGCACTCTATCTGGCGCGGGAGTATCACTTGTTTCGTAATTTCCAGATGAATCCATTTTCAACATTGACATAGCTACTCACTAGAAACTATACTTTGATGGCTCCTACACACAACATGGGTCAGGAGCTGGTATCTTCTTCATCACTCCACAAGGGGATTGTATACCAAGATCATACAAACTAGCATTCCCTTGTACCAACAACATTGCAGAATACGAGGCTTTAACTATAGGTCTCAGGATAGCAGTACAGTGGAACATTATGGCATTGAAGGTATATGGAGATTCACAGCTTATCATAAATCAAGTGAACAATGAGTACCAAACAAAGGACGATAAGCTAACTCCATACAAAAGGCTGGTGGAAAATCTCAAGGAATATTTTGTTGACATCACATTTGAGCAAGTACCAAGAACCAACAACAGAGCAGCAGACGCAATGGCAACTATTGGATCACTCTTAGAGATCCCTCAAAATGTTCCGAAATATGACTTCTTGGTAGAGCAGCTTCTCGTACCAGCATTCAAGGTACCAGAGTCAGAATTTGTGGGTGAAATCGTTGGTCCAAATGATCAGTGGTACCAAGACATTTACACATACCTTAGGATAGGTATCATTCCCGCCGATTTGCGTTCAAGCCTTAGACGAACCTTTATCAAGAAAGCATCTCGTTTTGTCATTTTAGGAGAAACCTTTTATCGCAGAAGCATAGAAGGAACCTTACTAAGATGTCTTAACCCTGAGGAGGCTTCGGCTGCCTTAACTGAGGTGCATAATGGCATCTGTGGTTCTCATTCGAGTGGCATGACCTTGTCTAAGAAATTGCTGAGGAGTGGATATTACTGGCCTACCATGGACAGAGAGGCACATGAATACGTCAAGAAGTGTCTACAGTGTCAGCAACACGGGGACCTCATCCATGCTCCAGCTCAAGAGCTTCATCCAATCATCACACCATGGCCCTTTTCACAGTGGGGACTCGATCTCATTGGGAAAATCACACCCACCTCATCCAACAGCCACAAATTCATTATAACTGCAACTGAGTACTTCACCAAGTGGGTTGAAGCCATACCTATGACCTACATAATAGGAAAGCAGATCTCAAAGTTCATCCTGAACTATCTCATATGCCGCTATGGTGTTCCACAAGCTATTATCTCAGATAATGGGACACCATTCAAAAATCAGGAAGTCTGTGACCTATGTGATAAGTTCAAAATCCAACATCGCTTTTCCA
The DNA here is from genome assembly GCA_007258455.2 of Sequoia sempervirens. NCBI lineage: Eukaryota > Viridiplantae > Streptophyta > Pinopsida > Cupressales > Cupressaceae > Sequoia > Sequoia sempervirens. The sequence continues at coordinate 982 of VDFB02090306.1, read as the reverse complement.
CCCCATACTATCCCCAAGGCAATGGCCAAGCAGAAGCTACAAATAAAACCATCCTCAAAATCCTTAAGAAAACAGTCAATGACGCAGGTCGTGACTGGCATTTGCAGCTTAATCCTGCCCTTTGGGCTTACCGAACTAGCATCCGCACACCCACTGGTGCCACACCATTTTCCTTGGTCTACGGATCAAAGGCCATCTTGCCCATTGAGATTGAGTTGCCATCCCTCAGAGTATCATTGCAAAACCTCATCACGGACGAGGAGTATCGAGTTTCAAGACTGAACGAGCGACGTTTGGATGCTTTAAACCATCTGCAAGTGTATCAGAATAGACTCAAAAGGAGCTACAACAAGAAAATCAGAAGTAGAACTTTCCAGGTTGGAGAATTGGTGCTAAAAGAGAATCAGAAGAATGTCTTGAACCCAAATGGCAAGGGCAAGTTTGAACCCAACTGGCTGGGACCCTTTGTCATCATAGCAAGCTACAAATCAGGGGCATATCAGTTATCAACACCCGAAGGGGAACCCCTACAGGAGACAATGAATAGCTCCCATCTCAAAAAGTTTTATGCCTAAATCTTTCAAGGTATAGAACCAAAAAATCCAAAAAATCATAAAAAGTCCTGAAAAAATGGTTACTTCGGCGAAAACCTGGCAAACAGGCGTCTTGGTGACAACAAAAAAATCAAAAAAATCAAGAAAACAGTAAATAGAAAAAAAATCGTCCTCTAGTGAAAACCACTTCGGTGGCACTTTGGGCAAGTACCTTGGTGAAAACCTGGTAAACAGGCACCTTGTGTAAATAAGCACTCTCTGTCCATCTTGGTCTCCGTGACTTGCTTTGCATCATTCATTCACTCATTGCATATCATCGCATTTCACCCTTCCATCCGCATCTGCACCATAGCTTGGTCTTTCATTTGTGTCATGATTCCTCCTAGAGCTACTCGGCCCACTTAAAAGGTCAGTTTGTCCTGCCTATA
>VDFB02090305.1:0-20640 GCA_007258455.2 Sequoia sempervirens | reverse complement strand
TAATGACGACGGTACCGTTGATCCGTATGGCCGAATAGGGGTAGCAATTTTTTTCTGTAACCAAAATAGGGCATGTTATATGTCAATTTTTCTCTCTCAGCCAACCTGAATCCAACCATGAGGTCCATTTTGTCCTAGGAGGTCATCTGTGAAAACTCACCCCCAAAAACCCTCATTTAAATGCATGACCAAGAAAACCCTATTTTGCCAAAATTTTCTCACCCCAAATCTGCAAACAACCCATCATAACAACAAACCCAAAACCCTCAGATCTGCAATAAAACACCTGCAAAACCCTATATCTTGCCATTGCCTTTCATTCTCTCATGCAACCTAGGGTTATCCAATCCAATAACCAAAGCTCTGATACCACTTGTAAGGGAACTATGCAGCCATAGAATGACAATTTCCACATAACCCAAATCTGAAAACATGCAAGTAAAATACTCAACATCAACATGCAAGAGAATAGACAACATACCCATGAAAGATGACACAAGATATACCCTCGGAAAACCCTCAAGAGGGAAAAAACCCAGCCTCCAAAAGCATCCACACTCCATGTATTATTCAGCAATGAAAACCCATTACAATACATCTGCAGAGACTACATGAACACTTTTGAAGCACAAGCTATCCATGCATTCCATGTGACCAAGCATGAATCCACACATCCCATGCCATGCTTCAAACCCTCACACATGCACAAGCTCAACCTTGACCAACTTTTGATCCAACCTTTTTTCCAACCCTAAACAACTACCCTTGTGGTTGCTTTTATAGAAACAAGCTCCCACAAAACCACCAAGTGGTATTACATAAACCATGTGCCCAAAACCATACAACATGTGACCCCACATTTAATATTGGGTACTTTATTATTTTATTATTATTCCCCAATATTAAATAATTACATTTTACAATTATGTCCCAATGTTACATACAACAAAGTGGCCCCAACATTGGAACTCCTTGTGATGCACGCTTCACTCTAGGAAACCCCCTAGGTGTACTCACATACACACATAATAAATAAATAAAACATTATAAACATTATAAGGTGTAATAACACCCAATCCTAATACGTAAGAGGATTTTTGAAGTTTAATTAAAGCGTAATCAGAAAAAGTGTAGAATCGTGACAGAAAGTTCCAAAATTCAATCTATGAGCCTAACTAGAGCTTTATAATTAGGAATTTGTAGATGCTACTTTTATTATTTCAAACCTCCTCGATGTAAGCCAAATCTGTTGTAAGGAAGCATTCTTCGCTTTTATAGTGAGCTCTAGGCAGTGTGCCTAAATTCATGTGCATTCTCCATTTGTAAAACACTTATATTTGAGTACTCAAATTGTTGATTGACCTCCACCATGGTTTTTCTTGTAACAGGGTTTCCATGTAAAAATATTTGTGTTATGGTGTTGTGGTTGATCACTTTATGTGCTTACATCTTTCTTTTGGTTGAATGTTATAAGTGCTTGAATGATGAAATTAATAAAGTTAAAAATTGTAGAACACTAATTCACCCCCCCTCTCAGTGTTCCTTGATTCCAACACTTAAGATGTGGTGTTAGTGTAATATATCACTCTAGTGCAAGTTTACTTAGGTAATGTTCCTTTTGATGTCTCAAGTCATATAATGAGGACACATGTCATGATCTAGCTTTTGTTGAAGTTGTTGATTCAAACCCACAACTCCTAGAAATCACCTACAAGCAATTACCTATCACAAGAGAGAAAATAAAAAAATAATTGTGCTTAACAACTTGAGAGTTCTATTGATGCAAATAACTTGAATAAATAATGTAGTGAATAATAGATTCTTATGAAAAAGGGGATAGAAGCCATAGATCTACAACCCTAGGAGAGGATTAAATTATCCTATGACAAGTGTCACTATCTTGTGCAATGAAACAACATGTTATTTAATTATCCAATCTAATAATAAAAATAATTCCTAAGTTCATCTTAAGTCATTAAAGTAAAACGGGCCTTATTGACTAATCATGATTAATTAATTAATTAGGTAACTATCCTATTACTCTAGAACACCCCCCTTAAGATCAAATTAGGGAGAAACTAAACACTAATGAAGGATGAAATGATGAATGAAAAATAGGTCTCTACTACAAGGCATAATGAGGTACCCATGAACAAGAAACTAAAATCAATCATAAACAAAGAAAACAACAAAACCTCATGGGAAAAAGCTCCTCTCCAAAAGGGAGAAAATGAAATGAAAAAGTACATGTGAGAAAATAATGTAGGACTCAACATGTTCCCCCAAGTGTTGCTTTGATCAAATAAGTACAATCAAGATCAAACCCATAGGAGAGAAAACATGAGAGAATGAATACCACCAAAAAGAAGAAGCTCCTCTTCCAAAGGTGAATAGTCAAAGAAGAATCTCAAAGATAATCCAAGATTGGAAAAAAATGTTCCTCTCCTTCGGAAGAAACACATCCAATGGTGAATGTAGAAGAAAATATAATAGGAGAAGAGGTCTCATGATGTATTCCATGGAATAAAGGTCAAGGGTCCACATGTATGAATCAAATGAAGTCAAATCTAATGAAGCAAATCCCAACAACTGTGAAGATACTTGTAGAACAAGCTCCAAAGACAATGGTGATGTGATGATACATGGATTGTAGCTTTCATAAAAGAGGAATTGAATATCCTCAAGTGTGTCCCCAATATCTACAATGTGTGACTCAACAAATAACACTACAATGCCTAGAAAGTAACCATCCCATAAAATTGTAACTGAAGGACTAGATATATCATATTGAAGTGAGTTGATATTTATAGGTGTAGGAAGTGGAGGAGGAGGAATATCAAGACAAGTATCATGAACCAAGGTGGATGATGGAAGTACACATAGGTTCAAATGACCAAACTTATCCTTGGATATTTGATCCACTCTACATGAATGGGAGTGAAGACCAATCAATGGTATTGCACAAACTTATTTGCAACAAAATGAGAGAATGAATATAATTGAGAAGCATGATCGACTATCTCAAATGCAACAATCTCTCTACTATGTAGGTCTCTAATAAGCACTAAATTAGGTGTGAATTCTATTGTCTTACCTACCCTACTATATGTAATCTAGTAGAATGCAAATATAAATTGTAATATAATGGACATAAAGTGAATCATGAAATGTTTCATCATCAACAACTATAGATGCTCTCCCACTAATACTCATATATGTATTATTCCACATCAAATTGTGTGCTAATGTACAAGGATCATATGAAGAGAACATACCAAAAGATGAAACGATGTGATGTGAAGCTCCTAAATCAAGAATCCATCTACTAAACTCAAGATTGGTAGATGCAAAGAGAGCATGGACTTTCATCTTGTCTACTCTATGTGTCATGGTGGCTAACCCTAATTGTGAAGGTTTTGAAGTAGATGAAGAGGATGATCATGAAGACACAAATACATGCAACTGAGTATGATTCTGGTGTATGAAAATATGAGTGCGTAAATAAATTGAAACAGTTATTCAAACACACCAATATAACATTAAATCAAAGGAAACAAATAAACAAACTCTTATGCGAATGGCTGCTTCGAAAGCGTCATATTGTCCTCTATCTTTAGCGTTTCGTTGATTCAAGATGCTCTCAGATTTTGTATGCCAAGCTCAACGAAATGGACTACTAAAGAACGAGATTTAGAGAAATGTTGGTTGCTAACTTCGGCAGCATAACGATATAGTGAAGGTTCGAAAAAGGGGAATGATGGATGAAAGATGGAAGATTCCAGAATGATTTTGACAGAGTGAGGATACTTAAGAATCAACCTCCTAAATGAATTGTGAGAGGTTGTATTTATAAAGTTTTCAAAAACTTCTGATTGGCTAATATGATCAATGGTTGTGATAATTCATGACAGATCGAACGGTTGAAGATAGATGAAATTGAAGGAGAAGATAGAAATAGAAGAAACCTAAAAACAATATTTTTCCTATTTTTATGAAAGAGGAAAAAGATAAGAGGATAAGAAATCATCTTTCTTTAAAAGAATAAAAGAAAGATTTAAAGCTAATAAATAATGAATTAAAAATTCAAATATTTATTTGTGGATGACATTCAACTTTTCTTAATTAAATAAAATATTTAATTAAGCCTTTAAAAGTAGAAGAAAGCTTGTGATAAGAAAAGAGCTTTAATTAGGATTTATTGAAAAAAGCAAAAGATCTCATAATTAAATAAAATATTTAATTATGATATGAGAAGATTCCACAATCAAATAAAATACCTAATTGTGATTTAGAAAGAAAGTATAAGATATTTTTAATTAAATAAGATTTATTTAATTAAATCACTTTTATGAAATTAATCAAATGAAACATTTAATTAATTAGAAGAAGAAAATAAAATAGAAGAAAAGGATATTTAAATTTAATTAAATCAAAAGATTTAATTTAAATTTAAACAATGATAATTAATTTAAATAAATAAAATGTATTTATTTAATTAATTAAGTGGACATATGAAAATAATTAAATAAAATAAATTTATTTAATTATGAAGGAAGAATAAGATGAATGAACAATATAATTAAATTAATTAAATTTAATCATATATAGAGGATTTTAGAAAACTAATTAAATAATAAATATTTAATTAATTATCAGGATTATAGACATGACCATTTTTATGTGTATACATTTTGCCCCTCTTTGAAGTGATGTGTGAAACACATTGCTTCAAAGAAAATAAAAAATTTTGCCCCTGATATGTTTCTGATTTTTTATGTCGATGATGCCCCCTCGAGAGGATAGGTGGGTTGGACAAACACACGTATTCTCTTGAAATGAAATGAAATGATAAAGGAGGGATAAGTTGAATGATGCAAAAGAGAATGTGGATGAAGGAGATGAAAGGATGCGCTATGCTGCAATGAAAGTGAGCAACCATGATGTTTGATATAGCACTAGACGTTATGCACCAAGGTATAAGGACCAAGGTGACGATGTGTCTCATGCCCCAGCGTAATACGACCTTGTCTAGATGTATGAGGAAAGAGGCTTAGAGCATTAAAGTCCTAATGCACAAAAGGTATTATGTGACCTGAGAGGAAGATAATGAAAGATATTCCAACACACACAAGATATGAATAGTTGAATGATACGTTTGATTTGATACAAATGCAAGATATGATAAGACACACATGCAAGCAAGCAAGCATGCATACAAAAACAAACAAGGTATTGCCTCGGCCAAGTCAGAAACCGCTGATTGATTGATTGATTGATGATGATTGTCATTGTTGGGGAAGTGATATATCCCTAGAGCAACACAAGGATGATGATAATTGATTGATTGACTAGTTGATTTGGTTTACCACAAGATTAGGATCAAGACCAAAGGATGTGATTGGATAATTTGACAAGATTGATCGACTTGATTGGTATGGATTAAGGATTGACTTGCATTTGGATTATTGCTCAGAATGATTGAAGATGATTTGATTGATTTGAAGAAACTGTTTGTAATGATACGATGATTGATTGGATGAAAGGATGTGATGAATTGAATAGAAGAATTGATGTGATTGGAATGATTTAGGTTGAAGTGATTTGATTAGATAATCGATTGATTGAATTGAAGAATTGATTTGATTGGAATGATTGTGATTGAGTGGATTGGTTGCAATGGTTTTGATGAAGATGATTGATTTGGTGGAATAGTTGAATGATTAGATAGAAAAATTGATGTGATTGAAATGATTTTATTGCTTGGATTTTTGTTGGATATTTGATTTTTGTATTTTTTCGTGATTTTTCATTGCTTTTGAATTTTTTCTCGTGACTTTGTCGCTTTTTATTTTTTCGTGATTTTTTGATTTTTTGTATTTGACTTTTTATGATTTTTTTTTTTTATTTTTATTTTTTGAAACTAAGTTTTTGATTTTTTTGGAGTTTTGAGATGTTTTGATTTTTTGGATTTTTGAGAATATTTGGAGGTGTCAAAGGATGAAAATTTGAGTAGCCTTTTTGCTAGATACCAATGACAAGGGGAAAACCAAGTCTAGGTGCAAGGGTGATGGGATTGATGGATGAAAGGGTGGGTGATGGGATAAGGGATAAAAGGTTCATGATATATGGATGGATGGAAATGATAAGTCATAGTGAATGAAATGGATGTATGCATCATAAGAGAGCAAGGGGATGTGATTTCCTTAAAGACTATAAGCTAGACAGGGAATAAATGATGCCCTATTCTAGGTACAAGACTTAGGATTTTTATGACAAAGCTTATGGAAATAGGATAATGATAGGCTTGTTTGGAAGGATGAGGTATATCAAAAGATATCCAAAACATGTTTCAACATTTTGCCCCTATATCTTCATCAAGATCAAAAGAAGAAGGGTGGATGAATGGACTCAATATAATAGGTATGTATGATGGCTAAAGATGGTAGGTAGGATGGAAATGATATGACATGAGAATGATAGATTGAATAGATAAGACATTGTGCCCCCAAGTGTAAGTGACATAGAAGATCAACCTACACATGATGCCTATTTGCTAGGTTTTCATCATGGTACTTATCCAAGGCGCCTGTTTACCAGGTTTTCACCATTGAATGAAGGGATTTCTCTTTAATTTTTTATTTTTTTTTGGATAGGAGAAGGGGAATATGGATAGGATGGACTCAAGTGTCTAGTTGCATGAAAGGTGATAGTCCCACTAGATATGGATGTCATTGCATGGACCATGTCAAATGCTCATTATACTCATAGATGTTGGTAAGGGATGACATGAAAGGGATGGATTAGGTAGATGACGGATTATGAAAGGCTTATGTAAGAATGGATGGGGGAATAGTGGATGATGATGTGAATTGAATAGGACTTGTAAAAAAGGATGGATGAAAGGTTTATGCAAAAGTATGGACCATAGGGAGGTGATTGGGAAGATATGTAGGATAGTAGTTGAAGGATGAGGAGATGGAGGTATGTGGAATTGTTGTGAAATGGAAGGGAACCATGACCAATGGTTGCACACACTGTGATAAACGTTGAAGCTTACGTGGATGGGGTGTGGAAGCAATGAGATATTTGCTTAGGAGGTGGTAGGATGAAGTGATTTTAGGTACCCACACAGACTTAGTATTTTCATGATTTTTAGTCATTTTGTGGGTTTTAGGAATTTGGAGACTTTGAATGGAATGAGAATGTGGGATGGAATGGATGGTTAATGATGTGAATAATTCCATTTGACTTGATTTCTTTTTTCTTAGGTACCCAAACCATTTTAGTTACTCTCACTTTTTGGAGGTATGGGCTTATATAACTTTTAGATGGATTTGGATTTGATATTTTTCCATTATATGCCAAGGCATTAGGACCATTAGAATTTTTGACTTATGTGTAGAGGCATCCAAATTTTTAGTTTGAATCCCATGGGTATGGTGGAATTGGTGGAAGCTTCATGTTTATACAATGTGTGCATTTGTTGGTCATGATTAGGAATGTTAGGGTATTTATGGATGGAGGGATAAGAGGATTGGATAATGGGGATATTAGGTGTTGGGAGAAGTGGAGGTAGATTAGATGGAGGGATATTAGGAGTTGGAAGCAATGGTGGCATATTTGATGGTGGAAGGTGTATGGTCACATGCTTTTGACATTTGTAGGATGATGGAGGGGGAATGGCAACATATGTTTTAGGGATACGATAGGCTGTATGATGGAAAGTGGACTTAGGAGGCGTGGAGGAAATACCAAGATCTTTAGGTTGTTGTCCTTGGGGTGTAGGTCCAAGGTCATAAGAGCGTGGAGGGACTTTGACATGGATGGGCTCCAAAACATCTCGTTCATGAAGGTCTAGAACTTTACCTTGGTGGTTCATGTTTTGGGGTGTGCAATGGACAATGAGACTAGGTGTAGGTGGAACACTAGACACGAGTTCCCTATTGGATGGAGAAGATGAAGCAAGGGAAGATAATGGTTTTTGTTGTTCTAAGGAGGAACATTCATGAAACAGGGTGGAAAGACCCTCAGGATATGATGGAGGACTTGCAATGGGATCGATAGTGGGTGATGAAGGATCATTAGGATCTTGATTAGCATTGTGTTCACTTAGATCCAAGGTATTTGTTTGATCTTCTATGTTGGCTTGGGAGGCATATGTCTCATCAAGGGAAGTGGATGTTGATAGATCATGGATAGGACTAGGTGGAGGTGAATTTGGAATATCTTTCTCATGGATGGGTATAGGATCAAGTTGCTCATGGATAGGCTCTTCATCATTATGGATATCATCTTGATCATAAAAACGATATAGATTATGGATAGGTTGGATGAAAATGATTTGATCTTGATTAGGACTAGGGCTTGATGTTTCCACATGCTTGAGAGTAGACTCTTGATATAACTCTTGGGTTTCTTGAATGGAAGTGGAAGGGGATTTCTCATGGAGAGACTTGGCATGTTCTTGATGGTCAACAACATAGGAGCATGAAAGAGGGTGACTTGAACTTATGACATGAGACTCTTGAATTGACTCAAGGGGTTGTGGATGACATGGTTGACTTGAAGGACTTGGCATGACATTTGAGGACTCTTTTGTTTGTTCAAGTATATGTGTTGGAGGACATGGTGATGTTTGATTCCTTGCTTGTAGCCAATGGGTCACATCCTTTGGAGGTGTAGGGGTGGAAGGTGTTGGCTTAGGTTTTTTATTTTTATTGTATATATACTTTGAGAGTACATAACCTATATCAGTATTCCTCTTGTGAATGGTTGCATGAGAACTTAAAGGCTCTTGATTTTGTTTCCCAGGTGGACTTAAATTCAGATGTGTTTTTCGTGATGTGGATTGATAGGTTGATGTGGTACTGACACATGAAGAAGTGGATGGATTAGATTGGTATGAGGTGGAAGGGGATGACACCTTAGGTTGAGGTGGAATTGGTTGATAATGAATGGATAGGGGATGATGTTGTGGTTGTTGGATTTGACATGTGGCTATGAGGTATTGGGCTTGAGCTACGAGGTGTTGGATTTGAGGTGACTTGTTTGCTTGAAGTTTTTGTATTATGTTATGGAAGTCGTGAATGACTTTTTTGGGCAAAGGTTTTTGAATTGTTTTAAGAGTGTGAAGCATGTGAACAACCTCTTGTGCCATGTCTTCCAATGTTTCCATGGTGTAAAATGATATTGATTGGATTAAAGGGATGATGATGATTAGGATATGATATGGAATGACAAGATTGTATGATTTGGATGATGTGGCAAGAGTTTATTGGAAATTTGACTTGGGCACTATCAAACACAATATTTCACATGTAAATGCATGAACACACACACCAAGCACAATGATAAGTTTTTCTTTGAAGATCAGATGTTATGATTAAGAAAACACTTGAATACACAACAATAAGCCTAATGACTAGTCAAGTGGGGTATGGCCAATTAGGTCTCAAGTGAGTTTTCACAAGGTTGACTAGGTATAAGTCAGAAGCAAAATCTTGCCAATAAGCCAGGAGAAAGGGTTAACCCACCCTTCACCTTCACTTCCCAAAGGTATAAAGTTCTTTGGGGCTTAGCTCAGAGTGACAAGATTTCAACTTCCAAACAAGCGTGTCTTTCGATTCACACTTTGATTGAGGTCGTCCCTTGGAGGGGTGTGTGCTCCAAGCAGGCCTCCTAAAAAGGGTTTTGACAAAAGCGAACCAAGTGAGGTGTTTTGGAAGACACACACACTTGATTCACACTCACAGTGATTAATTTCCCTTTAGAAAATTGAAATGTTTAGAAGAAAACAATGAAACACTCGTTCTTTTTAGATCCCAAATCAAGATGTGATGGAAGACAATGATTAATTTTAGACCCAATTTTTGAAATGTGATTGAAGACAAGATTTTTTTTTTTTAAACCAATTGCAATGATGTGATCAAACAAGATTTGATTTTATGTCCCAAATTGAAAGATGTGACAAACAAGATTAAGAGATGAAGGATGAAACGAGTGCACCTGGTTATTTTCGCTTTCCAAATTTTTGATGTGAATGATATTGCTACTACTAGAGCTCCTTATGATCACCTAAAAGATAAAAAACAATATTATAATGCAGCCAAAGAAAAGAAAAAGAAAAGAAAAAGACAAGTTCATCAGAAAATTTCAATTTCAGATACTTTTGACATAGCCGAATTATATTTTAGTATTTTAATAAAAAAAATTTATCTGAAAAATGAAAAATCAAAGAAGAGACCCCTACTAATTTTCTGAGAGCTTTCCAGAAATGTAAAGAAGTAAGAAAAATTCCCTGTTTTTCTCTTAGAATCGTGGATTTATGAAAACCATATAGAAAACAAAGATTAAACTTTTTCGCATTGTATTTTACCTCTAAAATAAATCTGTAAAACATAGAACCTTATTAGAATTTTTGATATTTCCAAAAATATAAAAATTTCTGAAAAATTCGTCAATTTGCGTCCAAAAAATCAAATTTATGAAAATACTTAAAATCAAAATAACTTCCACCAAAAAGATGATAAACTCTCAATTTTTTTACTGTAGCCTCTTGAAATGATGTACAAGGTTATGTAAAAATATTGTAAAATAATTCGTAGCCGTGTAGAAGATATGAAGGACTTTGTAAAACCTGTGATTTTATCCAAAAATTGGCAGATCTGCAAAACAAAGTCAATAAAACCTGAAAAAAAAACACCATTAAAAGCCTTGTATGCACTACATTAACCCTTGGATTCTCTAAAATGAGAATTTTTGTTAGAAAGCTGAAATCCAGAATGCGAAATCCTGTCAGAAAACCTGTAGATAAATATTAAAAACGGGGCAAGGCCCCACGGTGGGCGCCATTTAATGTGTGATTGAATTTTTAAGTGTTAAACCATGATTAAATAAATCAAACACACCAATATAACATTAACTCAAAGGAAACAGATAAACAAAACAAACTCTTATGCGAATGGCTCCTTCGAAAGCGTCATATTGTCCTCTATCTTTAGTGTTTTTGTCGATTCTAGCTTTGTGTTCTCAGATTGTAGGCTAGGTTCAACAAACTGTCTTCCTAAAGAACGAGATTTTGAGAAATGTTGGTTGCTCACTTTAGCAGCATAACGATATAGTGAAGGTTCGAAAAAGAAGAATGATGGATGAAAGATGGAAGATTCCAGAATGATTTTGACAGAGTGAGGATACTTAAGAATCAACCTCCTAAATGAATTGTGAGAGGTTGTATTTATAAAGTTTTCAAAAACTTCTGATTGGCTAATATGATCAATGGTTGTGATAATTCATGACAGATCGAACGGTTGAAGATAGATGAAACCTAAGAAAATAGAAGAAACCTAAAACAAGCTTTCATTTTATGAAAAGATAAAAGATAAGAAGATAAGAAATCATCTTTCTAAAAGAATAAAAAGAAAGATTTAAGATGATAAATAATGAATTAAAAATTCAAATATTTATTTAGATGATATTTAGTTTTAATTAAATAAAATATTTAATTAAGCTCTTTAAAAAGCAGAAGCAGATAAGAAAAAGAGCTTTACCAAAGATTTATCAAGTAGAAGATTTCATACTAAATAAAATATTTAATTACATATGAGTGTTATTCCCACAATCAAATAAAAATACCTAATTGTGATTTGGAAAGAAAGCATAAGATATTTTTAATTAAATAAGATTTATTTAATTAAATCACTTTTATGAAATTAATTAAATGAAATATTTAATTAATTAGAAGAATAAAAATAGAAGAAAAGGATATTTAAATTTAATTAAATTGAAAGATTTAATTTTAAATTAAACCATGATACTCACTTAAATAAATAGAATGTATTTATTTAATGTAATTATGGACATAGGGAAAATAATTAAATAAAATAAATTTATTTTAATTATGAAGGAAGAATAAATGAATGAACAATATAATTAAATTAAATAAATTTTAATCATATGTAGAGGATTCTTAGAAAAATTAATTAAATAATGGAATATTTAATTAATATCCAGATTAGACATGACCATTTTTATGTATGATTCTTTTGTAGAAGGTGTTTCGACTCATCAATTTGCTAAATGCATAATGTTGATGCTCATCATGTCTTAGCTTATTGCAGTATGTACATTTTTTTCAATCCTTCTTATACATGTTCCCCTTAGAAGAGGAAGAAGAATTTAGATATCTTGTGAATTTGATTCCTTGGCTTTCTCATCATGTGACTTGTAATCCTTTTGTTTATGTTTATTCCCTTTAACATTTGAAGCCTTTGGATCTCTAGTTCTTGATGATGCAATAAGAGCTTGTGATGTGAGAGAATTCACTTATCCCATTTGTACCAACTTCTCTTGCTCTCAAGTGAGTGATGCAAAAAAATCAAGTGAAGGAATAATGAATCCGACACCAAGTACATATCTAGTGGCATAAAAGGTAGACTCAAAAAATGAATAGCAAGGACCAAGCTTGGAAAGGATGGAAAGAATCAACTAATTATAATTTTTTAATACCACACTATGTCAACTATAATATAAGAGACTTTATTTTCATGAATAATTATTGGATACTATCAAGATCTTGAGGATTCATGCTAATAATATCATTCTCAAATTGAAATCCTCTCAAAATATCTTCTTTCCATAACAAGGACTTTAATTGAGTCCATATTTGATTGGGTGTGGTGCAAGATTCAACATGAAAAAGAAGATCAGAATACATAGACATGCATAATTTCCCAAAAGGCTCATCATATATGTTAAACCATTTTATCTTCTCATTAGCACTTGTAGATTCAAGTTTTGTACCCATGGTCACTGTATATAGCCTTGATTTCTTTAAATTTATCTCAATTTTTTTTTCCAACCATAGTAGTTGTATGTTGTGGAGCAATATGTGTTGAGTCCATTATAAAAAAATTATAGTACTGAACTTATATCTTAGTAGCAACCCCCTCAATGCAAAAAAATATCCTTTAGATCTAAAAAAATGACTTGATTGAATGTTTTCCAAGAAAATAACCAAAAAGGGAAAATATGAGATCTAATGAAAACAATAGATACTTGGTAGATTTTCTAAAATATATAGGCCTAATATCTATGTAGAGGATTGAATCAACTTTTTAATGCCACTTGAATCATGAAAATTTGATAATCGAGTCAAAAGTTATGCCCTCCTCATTGAAAATAAGTTGATCTGACTTCAGTGGCCTATAGATTAAATTAGGAGATAAATATGGAAATTTCACTTGCACTAATGGATCGAGCTTAGAACCAACCTTACAACGATATAAAGTTTATGAAAAATAAAGATCAAATGCCCATGTTATACTTGATTTAATAAAAGTTATCCAATTTGGCTTTAAAAGCAAATAGGGGCTAAAAATGGTTGGCCCTTGAGCATATGGGTGTCTAGTCACTAGGACATGATGATTTGGGCCCTGACGCTTAGTCACCCATGTGATTGAGGTAGGAATTGGGGAAAGTCCTCAGGGGCTAGTAGTGATCATCGCTGGTCACTCATGTGACCAAGCAAGTGGTAGTGGGGGTGGCAACTCTATGGGTTGTGGGTTGGTAGTACATCCCCGGGGTACATTTTATAAATTTTTAGATTTTTTTATAAAAAAGTCATATAATATGAATTTTTAGGGGCCATACAACCTTCAAAATAAGAGAATAGCTTAGAAGCTCCTATAACCAAACTTGACTGAATTTTATATCAAAATTCAACTATTTGGCCTTTTGAGTGCAATGGTGAGGTCCTTTTCACTCCAAAATGCATTGAAAAAATTTGCTCAAGATTTGATCTTAAATTTTGAATAGGAAGTTGCAGATATAGTGCTTTGATAACATGTTGAAGTTGTTGATTCAACCTCATAGCTCATAGAAATCACCTACAAGGAATTACCTATCACAAGAGAGAACATAAAAAACAAGATTGTTCTCAAAAATCTGAGAATTCTATTGATGCAAATAACCTAAATGAATAATACAATAAATGATTAGTCCTTATGAAAGGGAGATAGAAGTCTTAGACCTAAAACCTTAGGAGAGGATTAAATTAGCATGTGACAAGTGTCACCATCCTATTCAATGAGACAACATGTGCTTTAATTAGAAAATCTGAAAAAACAAAAACAATTCCTAAGTTTAGCTTAAGTCATTAAAGTAAAAAGGGACCTAATTAATTAGTCATGATTAATTAGTTAGTTAGGTAATTATCCTACCGCGCTTAACAATTTTATCCTCGCTTAAGCTTTCCTTAGGGTTTGCTATTAGCATTTTGATTTCCTTTCAAAGAAATAAGATTCATTATATCATTATTTATTATTGTGATGTTTACACATTAATGTTGATTTCTTTTTTTAGATCTATCAACCTTTGGCCTCCATAGTCTTGTTATTTCTCTCTATGTGTGACAAGAGTTTGATTGCATGTGATCTTTGGGAGCTATATGATTGAGGGATCAACTCCAACATAATTACATTTGTATTTGTTTATCTGAATAATTTTTCCTATTAATCATTTCAATAAATTTTCCAAATTTTTATTTACAAACTTTGTTTGTCCATCTATTTATAAGTGATATCTTAGACTAAAACTTAGCTTTCTCTTCATATTCTACCATAATATATTCTAAAAATAACTAACAAATTTATAATATCTATTAAAAATTATGCTTAATTCATATAATCTAAGAATGCGTTAAAAATATAAATTGATCATATATATCATATAATTGATTTTGTTGTATTTAAAATATCTATAATACTAATATATCAATGACATGTGAAAAGACACATTTGTTATATTTTTATAACTACTATTCAAATGATGGAATCTAAAATTTTCATTTCAAACAATTTTAACTTCTAGCATTTATGGCATCAACTCTCCAGCATCAAATTTTGAACTTAGTATAATATTTAATTTATTTCAATAAAAAATTCCAACTCTATTACGTAAATTAAGAAAGATGAAGAGGATGAATATAACGTTTCTTGAATATTCATTAAAAGTAAACTCCACGTGCTTGACACGACGATGAAAGAACAAAGATAGCGCTTTGCCGCGTTAATATATCAATAATTATTAATTAATTGAATACATAATCTCGTAAGTCGTGAGTATCTATAATAATTTAAGGAGAGGCGGGATACTTAACTAGATCGTCATTTTAATTTTAATTATTTTATCATACATTATTGTCCATGGATGATGCAAACCAGAGCACGCCGAAACAGGACGGAAAGTTGTCGTTTTAATAAAAATAAAAATAAAAATATTAGTATTCTTCTATTTATTAATGTAAGATTCTTTGTTTGCCGCTTTGACTTGGCTAAAATGGATAACCACATCTATAAGACGTGGGTTTTACGCTTTGGGTTGGTGAATGCATGTAATTATATTTTGTTATGCTTAATTTTGTCCCTTGCTAAATATTATTTATGCGGTTTAATTTTTCAAATTCAAAATCAACGTTGTTCTCCATTAGATTTTTAATTGTTATTTTTAATTTTTAATTTTTAAAATTTTGACAGGATTTTTGTTTGAATAGGATTTTGTAATGTATTGTTGTGGTCATTTTATTATAATTTTTTATTTAGTATCTTTCAACCTTGTTAAGTTTTATAAAAAATATATTATATTTTCTATTTGAATGGTAGATTGTGGTGTGTGATTTAAAATGGTGGTATTAATAATTACAATCTTATTAAATTTAAAAATGGTGATATTAAATTTATTTTTATGTTTTTTTTTTTGGCTTTGAAAAATATGGTTAGGACCTTATCAAGTTATATATTATAATATTTCAAATCCAAATCTGAAATCTTGTACTTAAATACAACTCTATGTCATCACAAATACTTGATTCATAATAGTACAAAAGCATGCTATGACTTGCATCGACATGCACAATATTATAATGATTTACCATCTACGGACTTTGCACATTTGATTACCTTACCTTCCAACATCATACACCATACAACAACAAAAGGAGCTAACTAGTTATAAAGAAAGTAATACCTTCCGTACATACTAGCAATCTCCACAAGGTGCTTCCACTTATATATAAACACATAAGATAATAGATTTTGTAAATTTATAGGAGCATAAGGCACTTTCATGCCTCTAGAACAAGGTTGAGCTAGGAAAAATCAACTGCACATTTATGAATCTATATCGAACTTTATTTTTACCACAATTCTATTATCATAGTAATTTTTATCAAATTAATCACAACATTAAACCAAGAAAGAAAGAAATTGATGGTTGTAAATTTTAAATAAGTCATTCCTCATCTCATTATTTTTAATTTTTCATCATTTTTTAATTTTTGTTAGAGGTTTTTTGTTGAATTGATATTATAATTGCTACCCAAAATAAGAACACAAGCATAAGCTAATACCATATGCATCCCCTTATTTATTGCACCTACGGAGGATTTAAACTTTGGTAGATGGCACAATCAAAAAATATATCATCATTCACAAATTATACTCAAGAAATTAAACTATAAATCTTTAATTTAAAATTTTATATAAATACAATTATATTTCCTATTGTACATCAATTTATTAAGCTTATTAAATAACCATAAAATGTATGTTAGGTTTATTTCCTTATGATTATGATTAAGGTCCAAATGTTTGTTCAATTCTATTAAATTTTAATAACCATGAACTTATAATTGTGATTCCATAGCCATAAACAATTATAATCTCAAATATGCAACAACAATTATATCAATAGGTTAACTATACCATTTTAGCCCAAATATCCAATTATGTGCTTTAGTTACCCACAAGATTGAGAATATTAAACTAGAATATCATGAAGGAGAAGAGAAGAAATAAAATAGTTGATAGTCTAAAAAGGAGGTAGAACCTCTTCTTCATTCCTTTGAGGAGGTTCACTTGTTAGAGACAACAACCAAAAAGGTACATCAATCTTCATTGAAAAGGTACTTTTCTTTTGATTACTATATTAATGAGCCTAACACCATGAAGGATGTGATGGATATGGATGATTTAAGAGAAACAGTGGATGGTATGATAGTTACATTTTAGAAGAATGAACCAAGGGACTTGGTATCATTACCTAATAGATAGAAGCATCTAAATTGATTTTTAAGGAGAATTTCAATTAGTATTGGTGTATTGAAAAGTATAAGGAAATATTAGGTTTTTAAGGATATTCCTAGGTTCACTGGATATACGTAGGTAATTCATTTTCCATAATTACTACACTAACATTTATCTAGTTATTATTTTCTATAATAATAGAAAAAAATAGTAGATAGAATAGATGGATGTGTATTCAACATTCTTACATAGTGACTTGATGGAAGAAAGATACATCACATAACCAAAACACTCTATTGGAAAAGGTAAGGATTATTTACCTTTTAAATTAAAAATTAATTATTTGGGCTAAAATAATATTTTAGGATTATTGCAAGTATGAAGGTGTTTTCATTGATGTCAACTGGTTGCTATTGTCATTGATTTCATGGAAGTTTGTTATTGATTATATATGTCGAGGATATTGAGAAAATTGTAATAAAGAAGGTTTGTAGGTTGTACATGCATAGTTGGGATGTTGAAGAAGTGTTGTGATGTTGATGAAGCTGACTAAGGAGATTGAAGAAAGAAAGAAAAATGAGGAGAATATTGCTCATTTCTTAAAAGAAAGATTTGATGAATGCAACAAAATTAATGGAGGATTCATTTAGTTGGAGATTGAACTGTAACAATCCAAAAATAATAAAGAAGAGCTTGAAAGACAGATTATTATTCTCAAGGATGAACTTGCTATTGCAAATGAATACAAGGAGAAGTTCAAGATTAGCTTAGTTAAGCTTGATGAGCTGACTCAAGGTTAGAAGAATGGAAATGACAAGGGAGGTCTTGGAATGAGAAAGGAGAATGTTCTGGATCTGGACAAAGGAATTTCAAGCAAGGAAATCAGATGAACAAAGCAAAAAGGCATCTTGTAAGACAACCTAATGCTAAAAAGTTTAATGGATACTTTTTTTCTTGCAATAACTTTGGTCATATGGCTGCTTAATGTAGAAGTGAAATGAAATCAAGTGATCCATCATTCTCTGGTTAGTGTTTCAATTGCAATAAGTTTGCTCATAAGTCAATTTAATGCAAAAATATGTTAACCAAATATGTCAATAGAAGGAATGTTAAATGTTATACCTGTGGAAGATTTGGGAATATTACTAACCAGTGCAGATCAAGAAGAAATCAATGGAATGACTGGTTTGGACAAGGAAATGTTGTGTGTTACAATTGCAATAAATACAGTCACATTACAAGATTTTGCAGAAACAAAAATATGGATAGAATAGGTTCGACATACAAATGTAGAAATACGCAAAAAGATGATAAAGGAAAAGGGAAAGTGACTGTGGATGAAATAACAGATCAAATGAAGAAGACATGGGTAAAGAAGAGTCCCTCTGTTGTAGGAAATGATCCAGCACTAGAGCCTGCTTCTAGTAATTCCTCTGGGAATTTATTTTAGGCTATTAGCATAGGGGGAGTTTTTCAAGAAAATCCTTTTCCCCTTGTCAGTAGTTGGTGCTGAAATGTGACCGATTGTCAACGATTGTATTAATGATTTACAGATGCATTGTAAAACACTTGTAAATAAATTCAAGCAATTAAAGGTCCGCAAAAGTTTGTTTTGTTGACTGAGAGAATAGGGTATCTGGAACACCTAAGCGAAAAGGAATTTATTACAACAAAAGGTTAGGTGTACGAGTTATAAAAAGAAAGTTGGAACCCTTATTTGCCACTTTATATCAATGAAAAGAAGGAGAGCACTCTACATCAAAATTTTGATAGTGTGAAGATAATTCAATGGTGGAACCCTAATCCATTAGGTACTTCAGTTGTATTAAGAAATTTCTATTTAATTTGGTGTGCGGTTGAAGAACTCCTTTGGTAGAATCAGGAAATGAGTATGGAAGGTAAAATGGAACAAATCAAAGGAATGATAAACCTCGATGAGCATAGCAGTGAGATGATTAGAGTTGTAAGAAACATGTTATCGCATGATGAATTGAAATGGCTAAAAGAAGAAAAACAAAAAATATTGGATATTTGGAGTCAATTCCCCTATTTCAAAAATGAAAAAATTGTTGAGTTTATTCTGGAAAGATTGAATGATGATATTCTAACTCTGGATAAACCCTACCATATCTCAAAAGAAGTGATTGGAATTGTAACTAAGTTATGCTTCTTCAAGTTGGGGATGTACCAAGGAAGAATTCAATCTGAAATAAAGAAGTCAAAAACCTAATTGGAGTAATTGGAGATCAAAGGGTATTAATAATCTCAACAATTAGAGATTCAGTGACAAGGTATATTGCACATGGAGTCTCCTACAAAATATTTTTCAGAAATAGAGAAGGTGCAACTTTGGTAGGTGATGTTTACATCTCACACAAGATGAAAATGAAGATTAGGATTTTGACCTATGTAGATTATTGAAAGATCAACTGATGGAGAACGTACAATTGACAAAGAAGACAAATTACCCTTTTAGGTTTGGTACCTTGGTTATATGTCTTGTGATGTATTTTCTAAATTTCTTACCACTAAACAACAACGTAATATGAGAAGAGAGTAAACTAGTTTGCAAGAAAATTTACATACATTAAAAATTTGGCAAACTGTGATCAAGTATATGAAAGTTTCTTTAAAGGTTGGCTAAGAAATTTTGGCTCAATTAGTATTCCCATTTTGGTAAGGGCACTTGAATTTGGTTCCTCCTCTAGTGAGATGGAGAGAAAGAAGAAAAGAGCAAAATAAATTTTTGTTTGTACTCCACCAGCATGCAAGATTCCAAGAGTTGAAGGGAAAGGAAAAGAATAGGAGATTGTGGACATACATGATGTAGAATCTGATAAGGAAACTAAGGACACCCAAAGAAAAGAATTGGAAATAGTTGAACTAGAACAAGAAAAGGAAATGACAAAAGAAAGTGAAGAAGAAGGTGATTAACTAAAGCAGTTGAGCTACATGCAGCTTATTCATGAGGAAGATAGAATGTGGAAAATAGCAAATATATGATCTGTTATACCTTCATATGAGCAGGACATGATTTTAAATGTACTAAGTGTTCATCTTGTGTACAACCACATTAAATTAGAGATTTTATAGAATACATTTCCAGAAGAGATGATTGAATGCATCAAGGAAATCATGAACTCTGAGCCTCAGAACAAGGATGAAGAATAAGTAATTCTACACCTAAAGAAGCAGTATAGATTATCACTCACCAAGATAAAAAGGCAAATGAATCAACTAAGGAAATGCATAAACACAACAAAAAAAATCTATAACTACTATCTTCAATGGCCTCATGCAATCGAAAAGTACAAAGAAAAGCTGGAACAAACTGAAATAGAGCTGAATAGTATTGGACAAGATTTTAACATGTTTTAGGATCAAGATGGTGCAATTAAGAAAAGGATTCAAGAATTATAGGTAGAGCATATAAATGTTCAAATCACTAGAAACAAGATTGTTGACACCTTTTGGAAAGTAAAGGACATAACAGAATGCAGACTGGAACAATTAATTCAGATGCTAAGGAAAATAGACATATTAGAAGAAGTCATCACCATTC
>VDFB02090304.1:0-10304 GCA_007258455.2 Sequoia sempervirens | reverse complement strand
ATGTTGATGGTCTATCGGATGATGATGGAGAAGTTCTTCTCAATTCATATGTCAAGGATCAAGTTGCTCGGCAGCCACTTCGCTCACCATATTGGTATGCTAAGGAGAATATTTCTATTGAAGAGGTTTCCAGATCAGTTATCAAGACTAGTAAGTCGTTCTTGGAGTTCCTGTAGCAGAGCCGCCAAAGGATTTCTCTTCGTTGCCTTCTACTTCTAGAGCAAGACCTAGAGTCAAAGCCATTATAATACCTCCTGAAGGGGTTAGACTTAGTGGAAACACGGGGAAAAGAGCTACTGGTAAGAGGAAGCAGAAACAGATTGAGAATGTTCCTGAGGTTCCAGTAGAGACAGTTATTCAGGCTGAGCCTCATGATGAACCTCCTAGTCCGCCTCACATGCAACCTATTGACATAGATTCAGAGCCTGAGGCGCCAATTCAAGCAGGATCGGAGACAACTGAACCACCACAGGTTGATACATCAGGGACAGTCTCTCCTAGAATTGAAAATATTGTTCAGTCTTGTTGGCTCGAAAAGTCTTTGGGAAGACAGAGGCGTGAACCTTCGTACAACCTTGATTTGTCTGAGTTCGGTGAACCTTATCAGAGAAGGTCGAACAAGAAGATCAAGAAACAGGTGCATATCGAGAAGACTCCAGAATCAGAGATTGTTATTGAAGTTGCCGTTCCTCCAGAGGGTAAAAGCTTAGATGAAGTCGAAGTTGGTGACTTTACATTTACTAAGGCTAATCTTGGCAGGACCACTAGAGAGACAGATGTGACTCTTCTTAAGATTGTCACTAATAATCTTGAAGAGCGAATCACGAAGGATGGAGAGGATAAAGCCTTACTCAAGGCTGAAAATAGTCAACTTCGCCAGTATATTTCTGATCTTGTTCATGGAAATCCGAGTAGAGCATCTGTTCTTCCTCAGAGTACACCTGCAGAACAACGAAGACTGGATCAGTTAGTCAGTCATGGCAGACTCTTGGACAACTGGATTGATAGTTTAGTTGCTGCTGGTCGGCGTCCTCTTGCAGATTTGTATCAGTTAAGGAGTGATGCACATAAACTCCGTCAGGGTGTTCAGTCACTTGAGATTGCGGTTGCAGAGAATTTGGCAAAGGATCGTGTTCTAGTATCTCAGTTGTCAGTTGCATGCGATGCTTTGGAGTTGGTCGAGGATCAAGAAAAAGTCTTTACTTGGAGAGAGCAACACCTTCTCAGAATGGAAATATGTGAGAAGGTCTCTACTAAGTTGTTTTCACTCAAGGATGATGTGGTTGGAGTACTTGCACTTGTCAGCGGTTTCGTGGTTCAAATTCCGTGTCATTATCTTCTGGAAGATGGCACGTATGTTGAGTTGGACAAAGTTCAAGCAGAATTCGAGAAGCTGATTCAGATGTACTTTCTGAAGGTGAACCCATGGCACCCAAATTCAGGAAAAAATATTTCAGTTGATCGCAGCCTCGGCTTCAGCATGACCGAAGAATGTAAAGATGGGTATGCATAACACGAAATGGCGCAGGAACCTACAGCAATCAGTTGTTTTGAGCAAGCACAAAGTGCCGTAGGGCTATCAAAGAGATCACATTCAAATGGGCGTTAGATCGAGCTGACATGGAGTGATCTCGGCCATTGGAACCCCTACAATTTCGAGGGCTGAGTCGTGAGTGGCAGCTAACCCGACTTCGCCTTTGAGTTTACTTTCTGACTTAACACATGCTTATCTCATCCTTGAATTACCAACACAGAGTTAGGGTTAGGTTTTAGCTAATCAAGGTGTTGTCCAAGAATTGCCAAATAAGGACTTGCATGTTTGCACATGGTCCATTTAGGGAAATATTTGTACCCAGCTTAACTGATGGTAGCTTTCCAGTTAACTATATAGTTTACTTCATTAGGGTTTAATAATTAATCTTGCATGCATTTGCGAGACTGTAGTTAACACAAGGTGATTTTAGGGTTCCCTACACCTTGATGTATATAAATAAGAGCTTTGCTCATTTGTAATTAACTTTTGCTTGAGAGAGAAATATATGCTGCGCCTACCTTGCCCTCAATATTGCTCTTTTGGTACTTGTTCATGCGTCTTTGCTATTACAGTTAATTGTTATGCCACATAGGGTTTCATGCGATTGTGATAGTGGATTCTTTCCATAGTTTAGATAAATCTGTTTTGTGCATCTTTATCATTACGATCAATTGTTATGCCACATAGGGTTTCATGCAATTGTGATGATAAATCTGTTTTGTGAACTTTTACCGTTATGATCAAGTGTTATGCCACATAGGGTTTCATAAGATTATGATGATAAATCTGTTTGTGGAGTCTTTACTATTATAATCAAGTGTTATGCCACATAGGGTTTCATAAGATTGTCATAGTAAATTCTTAAATCTGTTTAGTGCCTAACAGACTTGTTCAGATTGTGATAATAGTTGCGCCACCTTGCCTTCATGTAGAGAATCTGAATTCGTTTATCGTCAGATAGTCAAAACCTTGCTCTGTTCTCTCATGCTCTGTTTTCTTGAGGGAACTGGATAGAATTTAAGTTATTAAGTTTAGTTGTAGTTAGTGAATTTGCGAAACCAGAGAAAATTCTCAGCTGCAACGTATATAGTTTTCAAGAAAGCCTTGTACCTCTACAGCTGAAACAAAAAGACAAGAATTAGTTTAGTTTATTTCCCTTTGCAGGTATTTTTGTAAAGCACAACGAGGGAGCGTCCCCTCCTAATTTGAAGAGCACTCATTGCGTAGTGTACATAGGCTGTTCGTAGCAACTCTTACTCCAGAGGTGTTAGTTGTTACGCCAACAAGCTTTAAAGGTATCGGTCTTGCCCCTCTACTTGATAAATGGTTTGATGTAAAGTATATGGGAACATGCTATGAGGAAGAATGCTACAAGAGGCCCCTGTACACATGCAAGTGGCACTACGCCTTGGAACTATGGGTAAGGAAAGGCGAAGAAGTTAGGGGGATGAAAAGAAAAGTAGAGAGAGAGGAGGGAGAATTTGAGAAAAGTAAGAAAAGACGAAAATGAAGAGGAGAGAGAAGATGACAAAGAAAATCAAGAAAAAGTGAAGTGAGAGGAGAGAAGAAAAATAAGAAAAATGCCGAAAAAGAATAAAAAAAATTAAAAAATAAGGAGAGAGAGAAGAGAAAATGAAGAAAATAAAAAATTAATAAAGGTAGAGGTATTGAAAAATGAAGGTGAGAATATTAAAATGGTAAAATTCAAAGGGACAAAGGTATTTAAAATAAAAACAAGAAAAATCAAAATTTGCCTAGTCTCGGCCAAAAAGAAAACCATACGACCATGCAAGGAGGTAACCAGAGAAAGTGAAGTTTGGCGAAAAATCAAAGTAAAAAATATTATTAAACTAAAGATAGTACGACCACCAAATTGAGGCAAGACATTGGCAAAAATAAAACAAATGGGAAAAGGCAGAAGATCAGTGTACAAAGGAGAAATGTCTTGAGGAGGCAACCGTACGATTTGAGAAGCCAATCATACAACTTGAGAAGGCCATAGAGGAAGCTACACGCTAAATCAAGAGACACATCGTACGACTTGAGAAGGCCACAGAGGAAGCTACACGCCAAATCAAGAGACACGCCATACAACCCAAAGTATATTAGTCATATCGTACGGAGGCAGGGAGGCATTATCTGGCGAAGCTTGACAGAAACTTGAGCGTGGGCAAAGTTTATAATTGGGGGTGGTTTTTTTCAGAGTGGATGAGAGAATTTTTGTCACAGAGGCACAAGGCGTTTTACATGACGCAACACATAATCGCCTTGTTCCTCGATGCCGTCCACATGCAAGTTCCAGAGGGCGGATGGGGCTGGCTGTAGCCACTCACTCACTTGGATCTAGGGTTGCTGACGACATTCTACTGGACGAAGTTAGAACTGCAACAAGTTGGCAAAAACTCCTTGCAAGGGGGGAAGAAAAGGAAACGCAGGGAGGTGTCGCTGGAAAAGGAAGCATCGGCCGAGGAAGCATCGGTAGAAAGTGGCGAAGAGGAGGAAGAGGAACTGATTGAATTATCCTCTTCGATGTCGAGTGACAGTTCACCAGCGAACGAGGAAGTGTCCTTGGCCGTAGGTGCTTAGACGACATTGGGGACGTAGGTAGAGGAAGCAACTGTAATGCCACCCCTTCAATCAACGAGCTTCACTTTGCTAGCATCGCTAGTTCGTATCGGGAGTCCATTGCTAGTCATAACATTTACCCTTCCTGCATCCCCCATTGGTGTCGGGCAGGCACTGAGAGTAGTAGCCTTTGTGTCAGGCGCATCTCCAGGTTGGGCGCTGCTCGCACGAGACTCGACACTGCTAGTTGCCATATCGCCAGGGTTGGAAACCATATTGCCAAGTTCAACGATTTCAGGAGAGGCAATGCCAAGTTCGACAATTTCAAGAGAGGCACTGCCAGGTTTGGTGATTTCAGTAAAGGCATTGCCAAGTTCGGAAGTAAGAGATGGATTGACAGGTTCGACAGCTTCAGGGGTTACATCGCCAGGTTTGGCAGTCTTAGGGGATACATCGCAAGGAACCCCGACCCTTGCCGCATTGCCAGACATACCAGTGATAGTGACTTGGGGAACAATCACAACACAGGAGCAGGTTCCTCTTGTTACACTGCCAGGAGCACTGAGAGTGGCACAGATAGATGATTGGCTGGGGTTGGTGGGTTTCATGTTGGAGGTGGCAGAGCCGCCGTTACAAAGCCCTTTAGAGGGTTTGGTTGAGGGTACGGATGAGGGAGGCCCACTCCTCCAGACTCAGCAGAGTGATACTACCAGGTTGGCAGAAGAGGTGCACGAGCAGCCGCTAGTGGCTACAAGCGAGATGGAGATGGTAGGAGAGATGGAGACACTAGCAATGGTATAGGAGCATGAGGGGCAGGCATTGAGGGAGATCCCTACGGTGAACGAGGAGTCACTTTCAGCATCTAGTGGTGAAGAGGAGGATGACTCCACCAAGTCTGGCGGATTGGTCGTAGAGATATCACAGTCGGATCCATCAAATCCTTTGGGGGCTATCTAGCGAGGGAGGAGTGATGATGCAGGTAGGACACATTTCTAAGGAGCTCAAGGTCGGCCATTCCCCACTTGTGGCCCAGGAGGTTCAGCGGATTCGTGGATTCGTGCAGATGGGGTGTGAGATGGAGTTTGCTCGTATCTTCACCAGTCAGGGATGGCCGGCAGGCGAGACCCCAGCGATGCTCAAAGCATGGCGTGGTACACCACCACGGATGGAAGGAAGGGATACTCGGGTCCTGGAGAATCTCTTATCATATTGAATTAGCCTTTTGTGATGTCTTCTATGCTGTGAAGCGCCAGATATTGTCCATTGAGTTAGCACTGGTGGGGAAGGTAGAGGTATACAAAACGTTGCAAAAGTCAAAGATGAGTCGGCAAAAGCTATGAAGAACCTTCAACAACAATTGGCAGAGCAAACTCGGCTAGGTAGTGCTGAGGAAGCTAGAGTAGTGGCCTTGGAGGCCAAGGTGACCGCTTTGGAGGAAGAGGTGCGAAAAAGGGAGCAGGTGTGGGAACAATGAGTAAAGGAGTTGGAAGAGCAGTTGGCGACAAGGAGCATGGAGGTGGGCAAGGCCAAAAGCCAGTTGATGGAGGCAGCTCGTATGGTTAAAGCCGCTAGGGAACGAGAGATACTTGTTGACTGCTAGCTCCGCGTGCGTACAGAGGAAGTGAGGCGATTGAGGGAGCAACTCTCTCCAACGACCACCCCAAGTTCATCAGTGCATCTAGGGACGTCCTTGCTCGCCCCTTCCTCTCATTAGCATCATGTGCAGTATCATTCCCTTTTTGGTTTGTCATGTTGTTTGGAAGACGACTTCTTTTGTGGGGGGGATAATGTTAGCCGTCATTGTCTTTAGTTGTAGTCGGTCGTAGTTGGCCGTAGCATAGTCGACCGTAGTCGACCAGTTACTTATGTTTAATAATACCATTGTTGTAGTGTGAATAATTAATGTAATAAATGTCATGTGTACCTGGGTGATTAAGTCCCGATTAGTAGTCAAGGGGTTGTTATGAAATGTCATGACGGTTGGTTGCTCAACCACCACCGAGTGTTATATGTACTGAGTCATTGTAGTTGGGAATACATTATTGATGGTATTGTTGACATCCATATGCTTGTACATGTTGATACATACTGTTGAAAATGAATAGAAACATTCCTTACTTAAAGCATCTTGTGTTCTCAGATATGTTGTACTTTTCTATAATCTGTACATAATTTAGTTTACTTCCATAGTACTTTGAAATACACCCTGTGAAGTAAATAGGAAACACCGAACCATCTATAGAGGGCATAAAAAGAGGAATATATTCTGAAAAAAGAATCTTTCTGATAAAGGATATTCCTTAAATTTGATCATCAAGAAATACAGCAGATCATTGACAAAAGGAATAGAGGATAATGCAGATCGGTGGGAAGGGACAGCAAGGAGGTTTGTGTAAATAAATATTACCCACTGCAGAACATTATTACAGGTAAGTATAAATTCTCTCTCTCTCTCTCTCTATATATATATATAGGTAAAGACCAATCATGTAGATGCATATATTAATTAAAATTACATATGGAAATACTCAATATAAATAACAGATCTATATGAAGGAATAGGATATAGGTAAAGGTAAGTGACAAACAATAAAAGAAGTTGAGTATAATTATTAGTAGATGTTCAAAGATATGAATCCATGAAAGAATAATCATATATATATAAAAGACATGTAATGCATGATTAGGCAATAAATGATGCTTGTAACAATTATTGAACCTTATAAGTAATGATACCGTAATATGATGGATTTTCATTTGTTGACTTACACTAATGATATCTTTTGAGTATGAAGAAGAGATGGATTAAGGATTCGTCACAACAACAATTTGAATTCATATGTGATTGATTAAGTGTTCTTCCTAAGCATCAACCTGCTCTTATATGTACTGACTAATGGTTACTTCAGGCATCAATATGATTCTATATGCATTAAAATCTGTCACTTTAGGCATGGATCTATATATGCTGTTCCTTATGCATGATTTATCTATTACTATGTATTAATATTTGAGTGTTTGAATCTGTTCCTAGAGATTCCACTTATGGTCTGCCCAATCCTAAGAAAGGGATGGGCCATGGAGGGGTGGGATTCCACTTACGGTTTGCCCAATCCTATGAAAAGGATGGGCCATGGAGGGGTGGAAGTGCCAAGACCGCTTGGAGCTCTGCCCGTTCCCACAAGCGGGCAAAGTGTTTTACGCGGTTGGGGAAAGCAGGTACAAGTCGCCAACAAGGAGAGTTGTGGTATACAACCACTTAGGTTGGTATATGGCTTCGGGTGGACCCACCATGCCATTCCTCCTAGTTCGCAATAGGTTGCATTATTGATAATCTATAAATGTGTTGCCGTGGGTTAATGCTAACAAATGTATATATGCATATTGGGAGGTGTTGTTCATGTGGTGAATGCAAGTTTCAATCCAAGATTACATCATTAAAGAGTTATTTTGAAACAACCCTCTATGGTGTTTGATCTGACTTATCTCTGTCTTTGTGTTTCTGATTGTCTCTTGAGTTTTTTGCAATTTCTATGTTGGGGGTTTTTGCAATAATTGAAAATAATGTAAAAATAGAAAGGGGAAAGCATAAAACAAGGAAGACCCAGATGCTTCTAATTGATTTCAATAAGATATGTCACATACCCATTTGCTGAACATAACTTTCATAATTCTGATTTTATTACAGCAGCCTCATTTTGCATAGATTTTTAGACACCTAGCACATAATAACTCAAAGTTCAAGCTGGAAATGAAGTAGATCTGTAGAATATAGCTGGATGCCAAAGGTGGATGAAGAAACAGGTCCAAAATCAAAGTGCCCTATCTCCTAGCCAATACGTCCTTCTAGGACAGTACGGCCTGCTCACAGCTGAGACACGTGCCAAATCAAAAGTTCCAATTTTCTGCTCAGAATGCTCAGGAAATTGCTTTCAAAGGGACGCCAAAGTCATATGCCATGAAAAGAAGTACAGCCTTGTAGTCTCGAACCACGAGCTTGGAATGATGAAATCTTCAGCTCCAATGTGCTGGTTATTTACTGGTAATCTGCAACTAAATAAATTAACAAACCCTTGTTCCAGATCTGCCATGCAAATCACAAAGACCTGATTTATTCTTCAAAGCAATACTCAATTTTATGCTCAAATGTTGATCTGCGAGTGAGAACAATCAAGTAGGAACCTTGGACGATCTTGCACGCCTGTAGAACCTGTTCTAAGAGAGGGTATCCATCCTCAATCAGCCATAAAAACAAACTTTCAGCAGCAGCTCACAAAATTATAATATATTTTGAATGATGAATAATGAGCCAAACCGTTGCCTTATGTTGAAGGACGCCACTTTTAGGGTTTCAACCTTTGACAAGTCAAAACAAAATATCTCCTCTTGGAAATTAACGCCACTTTTCCAATAGCTCATATGATTTAATATTAAATCAATTGTCAAAGTGACTTTTCACTTAAATACTTCATAAAGTGACTTTTCACTTAAATATTTCATAAAGTGACTTATTTCACTTAAATATTTTATAAAGTGACTTAAGATAATCTTTTAATAAAGTCACTTTCACTTTATAACATTAAATCACTAAATCACTTAATAATAGAATATTATTAAATGACGTGACTTAATAATTCCATAACTCCTGGCTTAGATATCCAAATGACCTCTCGAGAGTGTCCCATGACCAAGATCAACTGCGAGTGTGCCATCATTGACCTGAAATGTCACTTACTAAAAATAGTAAGTAACAAGGACAAGTCTCGAAACCCCTCAGAAAGATTCCCTAATCATTTTGTTAGCCCACGGGAACCATAGTAATATTCTAACCCTGTTCCTTGAGCCATTGGCTAGGAAGGGGACATTACAGTCTGCCCTCCCCGAAATTGTTTGTCCTCAAGCAATCTTATCATATGATGTTGCAATATATCCTCATTCTCCCAAGTTGCATCCTCATCTGGCAGGTCCTTCCATTTAACCAAATATTCCTTGACTTACTCTGTGCCTCAAATGACGTTCCCTAGTATCAATGATAGCCTCAGGAATCAAAATCAATATCCCCTCCTCATCTAGGGGTGGTAACACTATAGAAGGTGTCACCTTATGTCCCAACGCCTTTTTGAGGCGAGATATATGAAACATGTTGTGAACCCTACCCTCTGCCGGTAACTCTAGCTCATAAGCCACTTCACCAATCCGTTTGGAAACTCAGAATTGGCCATAGTACTGTGGCTTGAGCTTCTCTGAACCACTCTTCCTCAAAGTGGATTGCCTGTATGGCTGCAACATAAGATACACCATATCCCCCTCCTCAAAGGAACGCTCCACTCTGTGCTGATTTGCATATTGCTTCTGTTGATTTTGTGCCTTCTAAATGTTCTTCAAAGAACTCATGATATCTTGGCTGTCTTGTAACAAACCCTTCGCACTCGGCACTCTACTATCTCTGAATAGCAAATCCAAAAAATTGGGAGCATCATACCATAAAGTGCCATGAATGGTGACATTTGTATAAACATGTGATGCGTAGTATTATAACAATACTTGCATAAATGCAACCATCTGACCCATGCCTTCTGCTGCCCTGCAATGTAGTTCCTCAAGTAGCCCTCCACCCATTTATTAACTATCTCGGTCTGTCCATCTGTCTGTGGATGGTAGCTCGTTCTCGGAGTGAGTTCCATGCGACTAAGCTTGAAGAGCTCCTGCCAAAAATGACTCATAAATCTGCTCTCTCGATCACTCACCATATTTCGAGGCAACCCGTGCAATTGGAATATCTCTTTGAAAAACAAATCAGCAACCTGCACTGCTGTGAAAGTAGTTGAAATTGGGAAAAAGTGTGGAAACTTCGCGAGCCCATCAACCACAACGTAAATGCAATCTCTGCCCTGGGTTTTGGGTAAACCCGTGATGAAATCCATGGATATGCATTCCAACTTCCGATTAGGAATGTGTAGAGGCTGTAGTAGTCCTGCTGGGAAAGTGTGCTCTTGCTTGTTCTGCTGACAAGTGGGACACTCTCTAACATACTTGAGAACCTTTGATTTGAGCCCCTTCCAAGTGAACCGCTCCCTAACTTGCCTTTAGGTTTTAAAATAACCCGGGTGGCCTGCCATAGGGGCGTCATGAAGAGCTCTCAAAATCCTCTTTTTCATAGAGGATCCTAGTGCAAGGAATATCCTCCCTTTGTAAATGATGAGGT